>CAXITT010000645.1:213044-242053 GCA_964033795.1 Lymnaea stagnalis | reverse complement strand
CCCCCCCCCCCCCATTGTGCATTTCCCCCTCTGACGTCTGGGCCGGTGTACGTTCTGAGCGTCTCCGTGAGACAGTCGTGATTGGCCCACAGTGATTTCCATGACGTAGTCTGGTGGTGTCTGGAATTTTTGTGAAAGGTTTCATACAGACGTAATAGACGCGGTTAATTGTACCTGATCGTGATCCCTTCTATTAGAGGATGAATTGGCTTGCTTAGGCCTGAATGATTTAGGTCAGGGGGAAGGGAGATAGAAACAGTTGATGCCTAGTCCCGGCAGAGCAGACTCCTTTGATCTTAAGCCCTGATTTAATTTTACAGAGTATTTTAGGTGATTCAAACATTTTAAGCAGTATAAGAGTCGCATCCTTTAACAAAAAACCAATTTGTCCATGCTTTGAATTGTTTACTATGAACTTTGACTGCGTCCAATGGTATTGCATTCATGTATGAAATAGTTAATCTATGTCTGTCCATATCCCCACCACTTTAGCGGTACATTTTCTAGTTGAAAGGTGTTGCTTAAAAATATATATATAAGAAAACAACTTGTCAGGAAAGTTAAATAAAATATTTTCATAACACATTATAATTTGATAAGACAAAAAAAAAAGTATCAAAACCCTAGTCCAGTCGTTCTCACTCAGGACTGCACACGGGATTTAGGAAAGGTGCAGGAAGGGTTGTACATGGGGTGCAGGAAGGGTTGTACAGTACATAGGTGTGCAATTTGAAGAGCATTCACTGGATGGCCTTTATGTAAGCAAACGAATAAATTATGTCATGAACTTTTGTTGTCTGCTATTTCATTTTCGAAATATAATTCATTCGCTTACATTATATTGTACTTGTCAGGTCCACGGGATGTATGAAATGCCTCTTTAAAAAAAAAACCCACAATAAAAACCAAAAGACAACCCCGATTGAAACATTAACCCCAAAGATACACGCGTCTGTTTTAGTCTTCAATTTCTTGACACAAAGAGCAAGCGCTCCACGCATATGGTCAGTGGTGCAAGCAGAGCATTAAGACGGATTGGCCTGGTACAAGTGGGTGGCTTGAGGGAGAGTGGGGGTAGGTAGGCTTGTGTTGGGAATGGGTGTGCTTGTGAGGGAGGAAAGCCAAGGGTCTTCTCGGGAGGTAAGGGAGGTGGGGTAGAAGTGGAGGCTAGAGGTCGGGGAGAAATTAGGAAAAAATAAATAAATAAGACATTGAATACTGATCATCTATTCGTATGTAAGGAACCAACAAAAATCTAACGCATCTAAAAAGATTACAATATTGCTCTGTGTCAAATCATTTTATTTTTCTGTCCCAATGTCCTATTCTTACAAAAAATGGGGTATATCTCACTCAAGAATTTATCCTGAGCTTACGGTGCACTTTGAACACTCTTACGCACCAGCTATACCTTTGATTAGAAGCAAGCTAATGTAGTACAGGCTTTGAAGTATTCGCCAAACACTACACAGGACCTGAAGGGCTTATAGAAGTACGCCATGTGTAAGGCTCCATTACAATCTATGGTGGAATAATTAATTAGGATTTATGCAACTTTTGGGGTGGAGGATGTCCTAGTTGTAACAATACCCCCCCCCCCACCCCTACCACCTAGTATCACATAACCGGACCTTGAAGTCGACCTTAATGTCGGAGCAAGCAATCAAATTTGGGGGGGGGGAGACACATCTATGCACTTTGAAGGTGCCCTTCATTGACGTCATTAGGCCAATCGGATGGCGCACGACAGTTATGGGCAGCTAGTGTTGCGAGGTGGCCGCGTGGCCCATGTCACACAGATTGAGAGAGAGAGAACAGCATTAGAAGACAGGAACACACGTGCTGTGTGTCTGTCACTAGCCATCCAGTCCGCATGCGTCAAGTAAGCTGCTGATGTGAACTGAACCGTAACCTGAGCAAGTATCGGACGGGAATTGTTGATTGTTTTCCGGGCATGATTTATTCATCACGTCATTAAAATTGTTGCTTTGAAATTAATACGTTGTACGATAAGGGTGGCATTAATAGAACAGCACACATCGCGGTAGTAGAGCCAAAGTAGCACATTCCTAATAGAAACGATCAGAATAGCATAGTCAGAGTGGTACAGTAAGAATAGTACAGTCAGAATAGTACAGTCAGAGTATTACAGAAAGAATATTACAGACTGAATAGTACAAAAAAAGAACTGTACAGTCAGAATTGTAAAGTGATAATAGCATTGTCAGAGTAGTACAGTAAGAATAGTACAGTAAGAATAATACAGTAAGAATAGTAAAGTCAGAATATTACAGTCACAATAGTTTAGTCAGAAAAGTACAGTCAGAGAATTACAGTAAGAATATTATAGACTGAGTTGTACAAAAAGAAAGAATAGTACAGAAATAATAGCAAAGTCAAGGTAGTGGAGTAAAGATAGTACATTCATAGTAGTACAGTAAGAATAGTACAGACAGTATAACACAGTAAAAATAGTACAGCCAGAACAGTACAATCAGAATAGCACTGTCAGAATGGTCAGAATAGTAGTCACAATAGTATTCATAATAGTACAATTAGAAAAGTACAGTCAAAGTAGATATGTCTAAATTAGCTAAATGACATTTATTCTTTCTTTGAGGCTTAAAAAAAAAAAATTAAGCGACTTTTATATCAGCAAAGAACACAATTGTGGTAGCCGCATAGGCCTCTCATTATGAGGATGTCGCGAACTGCATCGGCAACTCTGACTCCAGCTGCCTGGTGTATTTTCATTCCAAAGCACGGACGTTGGCAGTATCCACTACTCATGTCTAGTGTACAGATAGTCAATGAACTTTCAATCGTCCCTTTTTTCTGTAAGATATAAAAATAGTTTAAAGCCAATTCTTTAATATATAAATACAGTTAACTCCAATTCAGTAACATATAAAATACAGTTAAACCCGATTCTGTAACATATAAAATACAGTTAAAATACAATTCTGTAACATTTAAAATACAGTTAAACCTAATTCTGTAACATCTAAAATACAGTTAAACCCGATTCTGTAACATATAAAATACAGTTAAACCTAATTCTGTAACATATAAAATACAGTTAAACCCCATTCTGTAACATATAAAATACAGTTAAAATACAATTCTGTAACATATAAATACAGTTAAAATACAATTCTGTAACATATAAAATACAGTTAAAATACAATTCTGTAACATATAAAATACAGTTAAAATACAATTCTGTAACATATAAAATACAGTTAACTCCAATTCTGTAACATATAAAATACAGTTAACTATAATTCTGTAACATATAAATACAGTTAAAATACAATTCTGTAACATATAAAATACAGTTAAAATACAATTCTGTAACATATAAAATACAGTTAAACCCCAATCTGGTCACACCGAATCCTTATTTCTGACTTCCCTAAATAAGACAAGACATGTTTAAAAATAATAACCGATATACGTATTAATTTGATACATTTTATTCTTCCTTTAATTTATTGTTGAGAACTTGAAAGCCATGAGTGGGGTTGGGGTGGTTGGGGGGGGGACGACTGACTCCATCTCGATCATAAACGTTGAGCTGGCATGTCGTTGACTACATTTGTGTCAACTAAACATTCATTTAATATTTTATTCAGAAGCAAACTTCTTTTTTTTAATGAGTCCACCCAATCCATCCCTGTGGCGCTACAGCCAATGTAGGGCGTTTGGCCTGCCTCACCACTTCCTTCCACTCAGACCTAAAGAATGCTTTTCATTTCCATGCCTTGGATTTCCAGCTGCTGTAGTTCTTTTGTCACATCATCCATCCATCTAAGCCCAGGTCTGCCTTTGAGCCGTTTTGGTGATGTACCATCTTCATGACTCTGTCATTTGGCGTTCTTTCTAAGTGTTCTAGCTTTTAAATAGTGCTCTATTCATTTCAGGTTTTACTGGGGTTTTCGTTGACATTTAAAAACAACACTTACGTCATCACTAAAAGGGAAAGTGACGCTGATTTAAAAAAAAAATACTTGTCGAATCCATTTAATCAACAAAAATAGATGTTAGTGATGAATTTCGTTCTTTAACTTACGGACTTAAACACAATGTTCCCCCCCCCCCCACCTACCCGTCCCCCTTTTTATTAGGAGAAAATAACAACACCCATTTATTTCATCATTTACATCGACAATTTCCTTACTATTGAGTTATTTGTATGCGACAATTATACGTTTACAAATACGATGTACATGTAAATAAGTTTCCATTGAAAATATCTGATCGCCCTGTGAAGACGTTGCACTCTGACTTAAGGGCTGAACTGCGCATTAGTCAGTTACAAGTATTTCGAACAAAAGTCAAACACGCAGCCTGGAAGCCAAATTGTAAGCGTACACGTTTGAAATGCCGTTGAAGATGTTTTCTAATATATATTCTCATTATTAGATTACTTTATTTGTTTGGACCTTAAAAAAGAACAACTTCCACTTTGCTTTAAAATTAAAAAAACAATAAAAAATGCAAGTTCATTAAAATTTATCCCCACTGCAGTCAGTTTAAACACTTATACTGCCCCCCCCCCCAAAAAAAAATCACTTACACTTACAATGTTGTGACGACAAATTATAATAACTTGAGAACCTTCTTGTTACAACATTTCGACTATTTAAAAAAACTACAACATTTTGTTTTCAAGCTACTCGTCATTGACGTCATACACATAAAGACCTACGACAGAGGAATTTTTTTATCAGAATCAGTTCAGCTTGGACACTCATGGCCGACACTTGTGGAACCCTTGTGGTGCGACGTGTGAAGGCAAAGTGTAGAGAGCAGTCATACGGCGATGGTGCTCCATTACTTCATCAATGGGTTGTACGTCACAGGTTGTCCTGAAAAAAAAAATGATTGATGACGAAGGTTCAGCGGCGTGTCTTTTAAGGGTTTTAAGCTTTGGAAGAGCCCATTTACATTACGCAGTAGTCTGATGAAAAGAGATGTAGCAATATTCTAAGAAAACAGTAGATTATGCTATTTTCTGTTTTTACGAATCGTACAATAAGTATCTGACAACTAACAAAATAAATAAATAATAAATATCAATTTAAAATAATAAAAGTAATAAAATATTATTTTTTTAGCATTAACATAACATTATTATTGTTAAAGTGTTATTAATACATGTGGCGACAATTAAGTCTGCTTCGGTAAAGATTTTAACTATAAATAAACAGTTTAGATAATAATTATCATTAAATTTAAAGAGACGAATTACTTAACATCTATGACGTGGAACCATTCCGAGTTACCGGCCATACTATTTTAGGTGATATCCGACTCTGGGCGGGCACGGGGGGGGGCTTGAAGTGCCCTAATGGAAGAGAAAGTATCAGTTCCCATGCATGGGAAAATCTCAGTGACAGACTTCGGAATCACACCGAGTTACCCGACATAGTATTTCAGTTGATATCCGACTCTGGGAAGTGTTGCTAGTGGAAGAGAAAATATCACGTCGCATCAATTCGGAAAATCTCAGTGACAGAATAAATGTTGCAGCATAAAATCATGTTTCAATTTGACCATCAGGCTGAGCGATATACAGATTAATAAAAATAAAGTACATGTAGTCGCTTTTCTAACATAGAAATAGTATACAGTTTAATTATATGCGATCGATTTAACTGACACATGTTAAAAATGCACACATGCTTAAATCAGTTATTTACCAAACGCTTATCACAAACGAACTCAAATAATTGCTAGCTAGAGTTTATCCTTGATTGATAATAAAACAGATGCAAAAAAACAAAATTTGATTGTTTAGAATGAGTTGACCGGACAAAAGTTACGCAACTGGACATCGCTTTTGAATAAAAGCAGGGATTAAACAAAAACACACAACTATGTGGGATCTTGATGAACAAAGCGTTCGCCCAACAACCTTTGATTTACGACACGCCTGTACAGCAGAGACTCGCCGTTCTATCAGTATGGACGCGTAACCTTTAAACCCCACTCGTGTTAGTTGACGTTCAAAGAAACAATGCATATCTCCAACAGCGGGGACTACATCAAACTTAAACAAAAATATCTCCAAGTATTGCTTCATATTAAACTAGAAAACCACAGTAAGGTCAATAACCACCTGTAAGATTCAGCACTAATTTGAAAATAGAGAGCATCTGAAGCAAGATATGTTTAGGTTTGGTCTAAACGTCTGACAAATTCAACAGTGTACTCGAAAAAAAATTGTAAACATTTTTAGAAGTCTGCTCAGCAACATGGAATTGATTTTTGGTTGACCATACCTTTCTGGCGCAGCAACAGTTTATGATGGTAACTGATTCTACATCTATAGCATTCTCATTCAAATTGTTAGACGCATGCCTTCATGGAGTGGGGGACATTGAACAAAGCATTATGATCCCGAGATGACACTGTACACATTTTAACAAAACACACGTTCCCTACACTGAAGTAAATGACCAGACATGTCTCGCCAGAATTTCACCACCTTAATGTCCAGCTGGGGCATGGGACAGGTGCGCATTTCATACTAGTATAGGCTATCAAATACAAAATATTACTAGGGCTGAAACGGGTACAGTTTTGTCACATTATTTTTTGGAAATACCCGGTGGAACCAAATGTTAAAAGAAAAAATATCTTCTTATTTTCTATAATATATGTCGGCCTTTAAGCAATAGGCCTAAAGACACTACTACACCCTATCTGCCGGCCTAAAAACAATAGGATTACAGACAGTCCCATACCATTCACTTGCCTCTTTATTGATTAATATAATAATCGCCTCCATTAAAGAATAAAAAATGAAACTATTTACCATCACGCATGACGCTTGCTGCGTGGCAGCCATTTCTTTAGTCAGAACTATTGATAAGTAACATGGGGAGTTGAGGGGAAGGGCTGGTCTTAAGAGGAAGCAGAACACACCATAAGCAGGCAGTTATATCCGACACTTACATAACAAGCATCGATTGGCAGTGAAAAATGAAGCACCTAGTAACCAAGTGACCTACCCCTCAACCAACCTTAACATATTTCTTTATATATTAATCGAAAAAATTAGTTTAAAAAACTATACAAATCAACTCCTTTATAGTTTAATACACTTTATAACATATTTTAAGCAAAATAATTTTATCCCGGACTTTACCATTAAATCCCGGTATACTGGGATGAGGAAATCTCTATTTTAGATTTCCGGGACAAGCAAAACCCAGGAAACCAAAAACCATCGTATAGAACGAATGCGAATTTAGTCAAAAATATAAAGAGTAAACGCAGATAACTCAGATAATTTTAAGGATACAATAAATGTTAAATTAAATCCCATTTCTCTTCTACAAAAGCCGAATCTATTTGGAGAAGTTAAGATGGAGGTTGGGGTAAATAATGAACACACTTCACATTTCCCTTTCACATTTGTTTAATGTTCAAAGCAAATGTCATATATTATGTCTGTAAATATTTAGAAATGAAAAATCAATCAATATAATAACAATTCTTAATGCATGAAAGAATGAGAGGTGTTATAGTGAGTTATACAATGCTGAAAATAAAATTCCCGATAGCTCAAATAAATGAAATTCTTCAAAAAATTCCACAAGAGCATTTGATGCGTAATTTTTCTTTTGATTTACGGTATGATCTCAATTTGAATATCATTTAAGAGATCTGGGGTCTAAAAGGGGGTGGAAGTTTTGAATATTAATATAGTTCAGGGGCGTACATTAGTGCATGAAGGCGTAGCGTATATAATAATAATAATAATAAAGTTCATTTAAAAAACACGCTTCATCCCCAAAGGCTCGAAGCGCGGTACAAAGTCAACAAAAAACATATCTATAATTCACCACATTTAAAACAAACACAACACTACAAAAACTAATTACAAGCATACAATGTCAAAGTCTTTCTAGCCATTTCAACCCGGAGCAACACAGCAACACATGGAAAATAAGGTAGACAATCATCCCAGAAGGTAATTGCGAAATAGATGTGTCTTTAGATCTGTTTTAAAGGACTCCAGTGTCTGGTTGTTTCTAAGATCGACAGGAAGGGCGTTCCAAATTGTTGGACCAGCAAATGCGAAAGTGCGCTTTCCGTAAGTCTTTCTTTAGATCTGTTTTAAAGGACTCCAGTGTCTGGTTGTTTCTAAGATCGACAGGAAGGGCGTTCCAAATTGTTGGACCAGCAAATGCGAAAGTGCGCTTTCCGTAAGTCTCAAGGCAAACACGTGGTGTCGAGAGTTTGCCACTATCGGATATAGGGAAGGTAGCTCTAATTGGGAATATTATAAAGAGGGTTACTTGAATTCATGTTTTGTCAAGTATTTTTATTGGACGGGAAGTAGTTCACGTATTGCCGTCGCCAGAGTTTTTTTCCGGGGATCTGGTTTTTAATTACGAACTCAAATAATCGAGATTGAGGCAAGAGGCATTATGAATCATGAACATCTCAATTAATAGCTAGCATTAATGAATACTTTGTGGAAATAAGGAACACACTGTAATGGGAAAAAACTGACGTCACAAATAAACAAAAACAAAAAACAACAACTTATCGGCAAAAAGCCTTCTTTTTTAATTAACAACAAATGAAATATAAAGAAAATAACTAAACTCAAATTGTAGACTACTGAGACCTGAATATAAACTAGAAAGTAAATTATTTTCCAATACTTTGTGCATCTATACCAATTTAAATGAAGTGAAAAGGAAAAAAAAACACTTTCAAACAAATCCTAACAAAGAATGTGTTATTTATGTTTATATCATACATATTTAAAAATAAAAAAAATAGATTATCTGAAAAAATTCATTTAACAATAAGTGTACAAATTGTGTCAAATATTTTAACTATTCAAAACTTTAGCAGCCTCGCTATTCACCTTTCAATTATTGAAACGAGACAAAGTGCAGTATATGAACGTTTGTACAAAGCTGTAACTTTGTTGCATAGCTGATTCAACTTCCGGCAATAACGATGGCGAACACTTAAAAAAAAAAAAAATCAAATATTTACTTATTTTCTGTTCCTTGTTGTATTTTCATATCTACTGTCTGTTGTGGAAGGCACATAGCCAAAACATTCTTCTCTTATTATCCCGTCTTTCGATTCAAGGTTCCATATACCCCGCTCCACTATTTACTTCACAAAGGTTGAACTCATTGCTTCATTTATTATACGTAGCTGATCCACGGTCATCATTCCGATTTATCAGCAAGCATTATCTTTTAAACGGTGGGAAACCTTCTTCTGACAGCGTGCTAGATTCTGGACATGTTCGACATGAGTCGTATGAAATAAATCATGCTTTATTAAAGCTTTAGCCTTCGGCTTGACATGGCCCTCATTACCCCCTTTAAAACTCATCGCCTATGTTATAACTGCCATGCCAGAAAGTAGGACTCCCTTGCTCCACAAGTATGGACATGATGTTGAACATGCCAACAGGACTGTGTGCTTTTTAAAATTTGTATAACCCGTTCTGCACCAAAGTTTAAAATACATGCCACTTTCAAAGGAGATTTAAATTAAAAAATAGCTTCCCGTTATTTTCTATAGGAATGAAACAAAAGATAATATCTCTTAAAAAAAATTCACCTCATAACTGAAATGAATAAAAAATGTTTAACTTTATTCCAACGCTTTAAAAAATTTGTAATTTAAAAATTGTATTTCAGCGTGGTATATGTCGTTTAAAAAGATCCTTGAAAAAGTATAGCATGTTACCTTCAAGCGTTCTAGATGTTCAGTACTCACCGTGAGTTTATCATGATTTTAAAAAAAAATGGGATCGCCTATTGACAGCAATAGCACCTCCTGCGTCCATATTATTAAAGCAGAAAGACAACACAGAAGGTTTCAAAACAGCAACATTGGTTGTTGGATGCAACACATTCAGGGATCTGTTGTAAGGATATATAACGTTATAATGCCGGGCCAAACAGACAAGCATCACATTTGTGATCAGATCAGCATTTATTCATAATTTATACTCACTTTTCCCAATAGCATTAATTGGAGAGGAAATGACAAAATTTTGTGTGTGTTTTCTGAGCTTAGTGTTGGGCTCGTTTGGTAAGTTGTCTAAATTGTGTGTGTGTTTTTTGTTGTTGTTTTCTTAGCTTCATATTTTTCTTTATAACAAAAAAAAATAAATCCAAAAACAATTCGTATTGTTAAAACTTTAAAAGAAAAATGAATGATATTTTACTGTATGAAGTTAATTCATTGTCTATAAAGTATTTGGTAGAGATTAATTGAATTTAATACATAATATCCGTAACTCCGTTTAGAATGTGATCACCTAAGAGGGGAAAAAAAGCTGATGCTATTTTCCTAATAATGCTCTGATCATGAACCAAATTGTATGTTTCAAAATTGAATCATTACACATAATAAGTCCTATAGGTATTTATATACGGCTGTAACTCTGCGTTCAATAGGTGCGCAAACATACGCGCGCAAAATTACATTTCAAGAAGTCAGTTCTAATTGCGATTCTTATCAAGTGCTCTACTTGGATGCATGCTAGTCAAGTAACTTTAGTGGATGGTCAGTTCACGCATTGCCACCACCATTGCTTGGCAGGTGATTTTTAGTAATTACTATATTATACTCTTAAGTCGATCTGATGCTGATACCAATGTCATTTCGACTGTGTGCGAAGCGGCTGGTGGCAAGTTGTATTGAGAAAAGTCATTGCCTTGGATCTACTGGCACCTTGGAGACTGGGGATGTGCTGCATTTGGCAACAGCTGCTTTGCATAAAACACCGCACAGGCTAAGTAGCTGAAGTGGTGACGACACTTCACGACGTACAGAGATTTTAAAAAAAATTTGTTTACTTTGTACAGCAAGGAAAGTAAATAGAAGGAAGCCTTTACCATTTCGCTTGGCAACATGAAACGTACTAAGGAGTCACAAAGGCAAATGATGCGTGGCGCTAAGCTTTTGCAAAAATTAAAAAAAAAAGGGCATTACGAAAAGTCAGATTTAACCAGGAGGCAATGTTCTCCTGCTTGAGGGGCAGCTGAGAATGCGATGGCAGGATCGGTCTCGTTAGCCGTTTGATAACGTTTCCATAGCTACTCCATCGTCTTGTATAGACGGAAGGATGCCATATATATATATATATATAATAAAGGAAAAAAAATGCGACATAGGCAAGTATGACTCAGCTGCAGTAAATAATTGATCTTTATTTCCCTTAATATATATATATATATATATATATATATATATATATATGTATATATATATACATATATATATATATATATATATATATATATATATAATAAAGGAAAAAAAATGCGACATAGGCAAGTATGACTCAGCTGCAGTAAATAATTGATCTTTATTTCCCTATGCAAATCTAGTTCAAGACAGCCCAGCTGCTATCGAAGTTTCCGCCTTTTACAAAGTGTCTTCCAAGAAAGTGAATTTAGTCACATTTCAAACAATGAAAGTTAAAAATCGCCTCTGGTGTGCCTCAACGTGTCTCCAGATGAACTATCTGTGCTACAGCTTTATGTATGACCTGCGGGACAGTACGTGCAGTGTAGGTAAATAACGAGCCATTGTGTTCGCGGCTTTGATAATTAATGGGTACAATATTTACTTGTTGTTTAAGTAAGGACCTACCAGGTTTATATGTAACATAGGTGCGTAACTAGCTAGTTTATATGTAACCTAAGTACCCACTTGGCTAGTTTATATGTAAGCTAAGTGCTCACTGGGCTAGTTTATATGTAATCTAGGTACCAAACTAGCCAGTTTATATATAAATTAACTACCCACCTGGCCAGTTTGCATGTAATCTAAGTACCTAACTAGCTATTTTATTTCTAACCAAAGTATCCACCTGGCCAGTTTATATGTAAACTAGGTGCCTAACTTGCTAGTTTATATGTAACATAAGTACTCACCTGACCAGGTTATATATAAACTTCGTATCTAACTGGCAGGTTTAAATTTCAAATAGATGCCTAAATTGCAAGATTATTTTTATTCTAGGTACTCAAAAAGATTAATAAAAATAAGTTAGCGTTAGATAGTAAATTTATTTAAAGTCTTAACACAAATTCAGATATACATTTTTGCTCAATTCATCTGCGATTTAAAAAAAAAATCAAACAAACAAATTAAGTTCATTTTACTTTCATGTGTTTTGAAGAATTTGCACAATGTTTTAAAATCCTAGAGACATGCTTAATTGAGTTACTTAGCAATTATCAAGAAGTTTCCAACTGGTAGTTATTTGTTTTGCGAAAACCTGTCTCCGTTTAAATCCCAGGTGACAGGTCACAAAACCTATTGTACTTCCTTTTTTTCAAGCACACCCTAATGCTTTTTATAATGTGATCCAGGATCTTGGATATATCCGACCCTAACGTCGTTGAACCAAAGCACGATGCTGTACACGGTGGGCGCTTTCTGCAACACGACAAACAACTTTTTGATCCAACTCAACGGCTCCCGAAGTGCGTGTCTTTGGCTGTCAAACGTCGAACAAAACTATACTACGGCGAGGACGCAATGTCGAGGTAAGACAATGAACAGATCTACACTACAGCGAGTACGCGAGGTCGAGGTAAGACAATGAACAGAACTACACTACAGCGAGGACGCGATGTCGAGGTAAGACAATGAATAGAACTACACTACAGCGAGGACGCGATGTCGAGGTAAGACAATGAACAGAACTACACTACAGCGAGGACGCGATGTCGAGGTAAGACGATGAACAGAACTACACTACAGCGAGGACGCGATGTCGAGGTAATACAATGAACAGAACTACACTACAGCGAGGACGCGATGTCGAGGTAAGACAATGAACAGAACTACACTACAGCGAGGACACGATGTCGAGGTAGACAATGAACAGAACTACACTACAGCGAGGACGCGATGTCGAGGTAAGACAATGAACAGAACTACACTACAGCGAGGACGCGATGTCGAGGTAAGACAATAAACAGATCTACACTACAGCGAGGACACGATGTCGAGGTAGTTCATAAATTGTAAACATGAACACCATCCACATGAATGAATGAAACACTAAATGATATACTGAAGTAGTAAGATACCTTGTATTACATTATGTACCATAAATTAACCTAGTACGTAGGTTTCTTTGACAAGTTAAAAACATAAACATAAGAAGGGTCAAAGTAGAGATTCATAAAGAAGATAAAATTAGATTTTTACCTCCCCCCCCCCAATCCTCCCCCACAAGAAAAAAAAACAAACAAACAGACAAACACAAAGAGAGATCTTTCAAAAGACAGTTCCAGAAAACTCCGACAAAGAACAAAATATTGCAATGAAGGTACACAATCTCCAATTAATTTGGAAAGATTCTCATATTCAACAACATAATACCGCAAGAAAATATCGTATTCTGAAGACTCTGAATACATAGTTCTCTGCCATACTTACAAAGTGAAGGCATATAAGACAGTTGAACGATCAAACTTTACTGACAACGTCAACAAGACAATGTTTACAGATGACATGCTACACAGCTAAACCATCTCCGCCCATTGCTGTCTAAGCCAACCTGGTAATTGGTGGCACACCCTTGTCAAGAAGTTCCACAACAGAGCAAAGCATGCTACACAACTAAGCAATCTCCTCAGATTGCTGCCTACGCAAGCTTCTTTGCCTTTGGTGGCACACCCTGGTCAAGAAGATCAACAACATAGCAGAGCATGCTACACAACTAAGCAATCTCCTCAGATTGCTGCCTACGCAAGCTTCCTGGCCTTTGGTGGCACACCCTGGTCAAGAAGTTCAACAACAGAGCAGAGCATGCTACACAACTACATTACCACACGGACATGCTGGGTGAGCTTCACATTACCACACGGACATGCTGGATGAGCTTCACATTACCACACGGACATGCTGGGTGAGCTTCACATTACCACACGGACATGCTGGGTGAGCTTCACATTACCGCACGGACATGCTGGGTGAGCTTCACATTACCGCGCGGACATGCTGGGTGAGCTTCACATTACCACGCGGACATGCTGGATGAGCTTCACATTACCACACGGACATGCTGGATGAGCTTCACATGCGCAGAGCATTCCAGACAGAGGACTGCCTAAAGAATTAATCCACGGTCGACACGGAAGCGCTTGGTTGGAAATAAGGATGTGAAACGATAATCGGTTGAAAACCAAAAACAATTCTATGATAATTATAAAAGAATGATATAATTATTTTAATTATTTAAAATCAAATATTCAATTTTGCTTAACCCGTATATTTTTGTAACATTTTCAGTAAATAAAATACTTTAAAAAAATATTTTAATATATGCCCATTAAACCATACCGTATGCTGGAGTCAGCTGTAAACTTAAAGAGTTTGGGCGCTGCAGTGTCTGTTTATTGGAAAAGTTTTCGTTGCAATTGGGTCACGTTCTTTTGACAACACTTTAACGGAACACTCAAGCCCCCCACCCCCCCCACCCCCAAATGAAAAAGGAAAAGCTAAATTACCTGCATATGGACAGGGAGAACAAGCCCCTTGCAGGAGGGCTTTCAAGGCACGCATAAAGTATCTACTGAAATAATTATTTACTAAGCATAAAAACCTGACACTTCGTCTGGTATTATTTCCGTAAAGTTAAAAGAATTTAAAAAAAAAAAATAATAAAAAAAAAATATAACAAACATTTAATGTTTCTTTCACAAAATATAATGAATTTTAAAAAGAAAATATTATTGTAAATGTATTTAGTTATATTTTTTAACTACAAACGTTTAAAAATTTGCCTATGGTGTGCATCAAATTGAATTATTTAGTTAACACATGTACATACATTTTAAGACCACACATTAATGTAAATCAGCAGGAAATTCCCGGTAGAGTACAAATGATCTTAGTTAAATGAACACAAGTCGTAATCACGACATATTTAACACCGCTTCTTTAACTTCAGCAAAGGGAGCTGACTTGACAACCATAAAAACGATGACGAAATTCTTCATTGTGTTGGCGGTCCTCCAACCAAGCACTGTGTTCGCTTGGATAGGCCTAGATGACATGGCAGAGGAAGGGGTCTTCAGATGGGTGGATGACGGATCCTTGCTGGACAGCGAACTACAAACTCGGATATTTGCGCGTGGTAGGCTTGAATTATGAATATTTCATTTCATTCCCATTATTTCTGTGGAGTTAAGTCTAAGTAGGCTTTCATAAATTTCGTCTTATAGGATACTTACGGGCTACTTTAAACACATCAGACACACTAGACGTATGAGACCCATTAGATACATCAGACACATTGGACACATTATACAAGTTTGACACGATAAACACATCAGACACACTAGACGTATGAGACCCATTAGATACATTAGACACATTGGACACATTATACATGTTTGACACGATAAACACATCAGACACACTAGACGTATGAGACCCATTAGATACATTAGACACATTGGACACATTATACATGTTTGACACGATAAACACATCAGACACACTAGACGTATGAGACCCATTAGATACATTAGACACATTGGACACATTATACATGTTTGACACGATAAACACATCAGACACACTAGACGTATGAGACCCATTAGATACATTAGACACATTGGACACATTATACATGTTTGACACGATAAACACATCAGACACACTAGACGTATCAGACCCATTAGACACATTCGACACATTATGCATGTTTGACACTTTAAACACATCAGACACTAGACGTTTGAGACCCATTAGATACATTAGACACATTAAACTCATTATAAATGTTTGACACTTTAAACACATCAGACACACTAGAGGTATGAGACCCATTAGATACATCAGACACATTAAACACATTATACATGTTTGACACTTTAAACACATCAGACACACTAGACATATTAGACACATCAGACACGTGGACATTATTCTGTAATTTTGCTTTTCAGATCAGCCTGACGATAATTTGGGCAAGGAAGACTGCGTCGGATATTGCCCCAAAATGACCTACTGGCCATTCTTTGATACGACGTGTGAGGACAAGTACCATTACCTCTGTGAAATGAGTCCCTTTGCTGTAAGACACTTGTAGTGCCGCGAGCAAATAAACACTCTGAGCAATTGCAGAATGTCTATATTATGGACGAACGTCCTCGGTTTTATAAGACATAGGTCTTCGTTTCTTTTAAATGCCGATGTCAAACAATGATATTTATCTGATTTTTAACTAATAATCAATTTTTAAATGTACATCAGGTATCAATTAGCCGTCCAGCCAGCCACACACGATCAAAAGCGAAGTTAATATGAAGGATTTGCAAAGAACTTCCCAATAATTCCCTTAGATTACAATAATGCCAAAGTGAAACTGACTTTGTGATTTATTTAATTTCCTAGTGGCAGGCAGAGTCAATATGAAAAGAGACTTATTTATCTCTCTTGAATTCATCGTTCGTTTTATAATGCATTTTTAAAAAAAAAACAGCAACAAATTTTTAAATCCTTTATATTAAAATCGCATTTGTGTGTTTAAGGCAAACTCTCAACACAGCTAATCGACCCCATTCTTGCAACTCTCAACACAGCTAATCGACCCTATTCTTGCCAAACTATCGATCCGAAACTTGGCACATAGACAAACTGCCAATGACGACACACTCTGTGAAATTTTAGGCCCACCCCCAACCCCCAACCCCCAAAACCTCCAAGTAAAAGATGCAGTAATATGATGACGCCGATTTCATAAAATAAAATTCCCAATAGCTGCGATAAAGGAGACACTATACAAAAAATAGCGCAAGTGCGTTTGGTGCGAAATATTTTCTTTTGTTTTCTTGAAGCAGTTTGTTACCAGCAATCTTTAGTGCAAAAGCGGATGGGACATGAGAATATTAATATAAAAAAACAAAGATGCGTATATGAGATTTATGCGAACAAATGTGTTTTTTTAGGTTGTTGTTTAATTATTGATCTTATAAATCATTATTAGTACAAGCTTTAAATTCAGCTCCAACTGCTCTGCATATTTCCTCACATTCGTCATGACTGCCATGCCAGAAAGCAGGACACGCCACTGCACAAACTACCAGACGATATTGACAAAACAAACAAAGAGGACTGTTTGCACAACCTTGTCTGCTCTGACTTTTGACATGTCTGCCTCTTGAGAAGTCGTTTGACATTTGACGGCATGTTTAATTCAACTAGTGTGACCGCTTGAGTGACTGACGATTATTGTTCCAGTGTGTATTGGTTGAACTTTGTGACCTGTTTGTTTTGTGTTTTTTGACATTGTCGTATGACTGGAAGCGGTGATTTGTTTTCATGAAAGTTTAAACTTAAATGAGTGAATCTTTGGTTGGAGAACTAGATTGAGTGGTCATGTGATGGGTAGTAGCAGAGAATTGTGAAATAAAGGCTAGTTGTTACACAGACCACAGACTTGTGTTGATATTATATTAAACTATTAAAAAGTTTAAACATGAATACTTCCAAATAACGAAACATAAGATGATGTCTATAATAACTTTTGTGCACATAAACAAATGATATAGAATTTTTTGCGTTGTTTGACCTTTCAGTGTTAAAGACAATGTCAACATTGTAACTCCACGTTGTAGGTTTTTTTGGTTTGTGTAGAAATATCTGATCAAATGTTAGTTCAGCCAAAAAATCTTAGAAGAGAGTACTCAGTTATCTAAATGGTTGAAATGTACAGAAGGCTAGACAAGAACATCTAAATAGACTATTGGCTGAAAAATGGAGACCAAACCATAGAATTGAACACAAACGCTTACTAGAGGTGGCCTCTGAAATCAAAGAGACACTCAAATTAAAAGCAGAAACAGCGGACTGGAAAATTATATCGTAAGACCTAACCTGAAAACAGCGTATGCAAAAGACTTCAATCAAAATAGACGTCATCGAAAAGATAGGAAAAAAGTACAGACCCATAAGATGCAATAATAATGATAACTGCAGAAATCAACATAGTATCCTACCCGTAGGATGTAATCCAAATATACGCAGATGGGTTCTTTGTTTCTCTGAAGATACTGAGTAAAACTACACTGTTATCTGGAAATACATAAGTCTTTTAATTGCAAATATTTTTTTTCTTCTTTTTTTTTTTCTCTCATAATGTCTGCTTACGAAGGCGTTTAGCTGAAACATCTTATTAATTTTTCTGTCTATTTTTCAAGCCAAAAAAATATAAAGTTCCATTATTTGTTTACTTCACACAGCTTGAACACAGTGGGTCTTATCTTAAAATAGTTCAGTTTTCAAAACTGCCCACTATGCAAACTATTGTGTAGGACTAGAGTATCAGACGAATCATGTGAAGAGCTCTGTAACACTCGTGGGGTGATCTGCTGTAAATCTGAAGCAGAAACAACTGCTATTGACGCAACATTACACCATGTATGTGCAATCTATACAGTTTTCCCCCAGGAAATACCGAAATGTCATTATTTATTGGGACTGCAAATCAATGCTTCAGGCAGCCGAGAACCACGATGTAACAACAACGGTAACATCAGTTCTTCTGAGAATGAAAACTTCCTCAAAGCCTATGCAGTGAGGCTAATCTTGGATTAGATACCAAGACATCACAATATACCATGCAATGAAACATCATGCAAACTAGCAAAACAGGAAGATTTCCATAACAGCCAAAGAGACCTGCATCACTCAACAGGACCAAACATACCTAAATCTTACAAAACAGCCAAACGATCCTAAATAACCCAACGTTGCGAAGCCGATGACCAGGGCAAACACAACTAAGAGCGGTTAAAGGGTTGTGCTTATGGGCTCAATAGGAAAATACCTTTTAGCATCCATGCCCAGACCCTAAAGATCCAATAAATTGCCTTAAGACACGTACAGGTCACAATATTTCGCCTGCGTACAGGCCACATGCAAGTTAATCTCCACCTTAAGCGCATCAAACTAGACAAAACAAGCAAGCAGCCTACTCTGCAGATATCCAAAATGAGACAATAACCCTTCACAGCTTCCACTGACGGGAAGTTCAAGGATTCACCCCTAAACTAGCAACCAAAAACACCCGAGGACACCAACATCCTATGTACAAAAAAAAAAGCTGAGGAGAGAGAGTAGATTCTTCAGAATAAAAGCAAAGTGTAATTGTAATGCATCAGGCATCCGCAGTTGTCACTATTGTACGTTTAGGGCCGCATACGGCCCACCGGTTGGCCACCACTGTTCTAATGTTCTGAACTGTTATTATAAAGGTGGAATTAAACCATAACTAGAAGCAAAGATTTTTAAAAATCTGTTAGCATGAACAAAATATGTTACAATGTTAATAATGGACAACAGTTGCTAAAAATGATTTTTAAGCGTCATGCGGAAATACGCTAATTTATTTATAAAACCTTTTTTCTCATCAGAAATATGTTCTCGGGAAACTCCTTAAATCGTCATTAAAATGTCCCTGTAAGCAAAAATCACTGACCTACTCTTCAAACTTTAACTATCGTAAGCAAAAATCATTGACCTACTCTTCAAACTTTAACTATCGTAAGCAAAAATCATTGACCTACTCTTCAAACTTTAACTATCGTAAGCAATAAAAAAAAAAAGCAAAAAATAGATAATTCAAAATTTGTTTCATATGTGCGTAGTTCTTCACATCACAACAATATTCTTGTTTTTTTTAAAAAAAGGTACCCATACTCAATTGATCTTTGACCATCCATCACTTGGTCGTTCTGAATCAATAATGTTTATAATAGTTGAGTCATGTATATTCACATCCGCTGCTTCACGGAAGGATGGTGTCACATGTGAAATATAAAACCTTTGAATCAATAACATATTTTCACCACGGCTGTGGCTTTAGGTGACAATGACATGACATTTATTATATGTATCGCCATGGCTTTGCAAAACACTAGTAACAGTCTTCTCTTCTTCTCGTCTATATAATGAGGGCCCACGATCAACGTTTTGGTCGTTCTGGCTACTATGTTTCATAGCAATAGTCGTTGCTTACGAGGTGTCTGGCTACTATGTTTCATAGCAATAGTCTTTGCTTACGAGGTGTCTGGCTACTATGTTTCATAGCAATAGTCTTTGCTTACGAGGTGTCTGGCTACTATGTTTCATAGCAATAGTCTTTGCTTACGAGGTGTCTGGCTACTATGTTTCATAGCAATAGTCTTTGCTTACGAGGTGTCTGGCTACAATGTTTCATAGCAATAGTCTTTGCTTACGAGGTGAAAAATTCGGATTTTTTGTAGTTTCCTAAACTTAACAACGCTGAGAGACGACTACATTTCCAGGGACGTTTAACTTACATCTGAGAAATTAAGGCAGTGCTATACGAACTCTTCACGCTGGCTACACAACTTTTATACATGCATCATTTTGTGACATTATTTTTCGGTTTTACCAATTTAAAAAAGGTTAAAATAAATCATTGTAAGAATAATGGGCACAAACGTAAGGTGTAATAGCAAGGTTAAATGGTCCATAATTAGAGAACTATCAGCATGTATTAGATCTCAGATGTTTTAAATTTTTTTCCCAAAATTTGCTTCGTTCATCTTTCTTTCCATTGTCGTCCATAGCACACAATCTATTGACTTATTTTCCTTGCATGCGCTTGTTCAAATGATTCGAATTTTCAAAATTGGTAAAAAATGTTTTTTTTGCGCAAAGTTTATTTGGTATTAGACCATACATTTCTCTTTCTTTACGTTCCTACATACGATGTAGGCTCCAGTCTTCTCAATTCTTATACAGGAAAAGAACCCGACCTGATTGGCGCTGTGTAGTATCAGATTTTTAACATAGGGCCAATATTAGCTACACAATCTTTATTGAAAAGGTCTACTTTTAATAAAAATAATTATTATAAATAAATATATGTCTGTATGTATGTAAGTTTGGATAATTATAGAGAAAAATATCATCGTCTTTTCTGTTAGTGATGCTGATTAATTTACCCACGTTATTTTGAAAGTATGCTAAAAGTCAGTTATGTAAATTTGATGCGAAAACATCGACAATAGCGTCCATCACGTGTTTTGTGGTTCTTCTGTTTTATTTGTGTCTTTACTTATGGCTACTAATGGTACAAGTATATTATGGTATCATGTGATTCGGTATACATCAAAGTCTGTCTGGAGCACCATCAAAATTTATATATGAGACAATACAAAAAAAAATTGAAGAAAAATCGACACTAGCGTATTTCCATCTTAACTTTTAATTAGGAGATTAGTCTCTAATTTTGTGCAATTGTATCCAAGTTCTTTAAAGCTTCATTTGCATTTTCCTTTATTTAAAAGAAAGCTACACATATCTATTCCAATTCAGTTCTCTTAAAGACACACATGTCTATTCCAAAAGCTACTTTAAAGGTGCACATGTTTATCGATTAGTCCACTTATTTTTAAATTCATTTTTTGGGACCTAGCTATTGCTCTTTAATGGCTCCGGCAAGTAGGCTACGGGCCTGCCGCATCTGTTGGGCTTAACCGTAATTGAGATTGCCAAAGTGGTTGGCTGGGATTACCCAGGCCCCGTCAACTGTTAGTTTTGGGCACTCGGCTAGTAAGTGCTCGACCGTCTCCAGCGCCTGTCCACAGTGACGGCAGCTCGGGTCCCCCATCCTACTCCACCATTAGTTTTTTTGGCATTCTCCGGTAAAGTTTTCCCCGCAATCTTTAATCTATTCCTCGAGGAAGAATTTCTTAATCCAGGCCTTGACACCCAGTTGGGTCATTGGCCTGTTTGGTTGAAGCTGGATGGAGCCTGGTCTCGCAAGATAGTCAGTTCTATCTTTTGCAAGTTTACTTCGCCTCCGTGAGACTGCGTGTCTCGTACGAGCCCCGAACTTGCATTGGCCATTTTCGTGTCAAAAGAACACCTCTATAAGATCACCTCTATAAGAACACCTCTTCACCATGTCGAGAGCACATTGTGAATCAGTGATGGAAGCGTTTTACGTCTGGCTAATCTACGTAGCACTTGTTTCAGGACCATTATAATACCTTCGATTTCTGCGTCAATTTCAGTGCTATTCGTACCACTTGAGCCTGAATTTTTCTCGTTTGGAGGCAGCTCCGTTGGTTACTGGATGTGTGCGCCGTAATCTGCCTGCTTTCCGCTGGCGAGATAGATCATACGTTTATGTGCCGGGTCGCAGCCATCCTGTAGTGATCGCCCCAGTATCAGTTGTATTTTCGTCCTATTACCTGGTAAAGGGTGCTTATTCTCAAGTGAATGGGCCGCATAAAAAAGGAGGTTTTTTTTTTAGTCTTGTTCGCTTTACCCAGAGATCTTGTAATTGGAAACATGGTTACATCATTTCCATTCTAATTTGACGTTCTACTGTCTTTAGTATGGACTTGTAAAGCCTAATGTTGTGTGGCTCTATGTCTAATTTAATTTTCACGACAGCCGTGAGTGTAGTACGCAACGCCCAGCATACACATCTGAGAGCTAGATTTTGTATCCGGTCCAGACTCTCTCGAGCCGTTCGGTATGCAAATGCTTGGACAGGGAGGCTGGATTCCGCGGCACCTCTTACGCTCCCAAGAGAATTCATAGGAGAATTTCATCAGCTCTAACTAGTACTTACTGGCTAGAAAGGAGACTAACGAATACAACACATAAGACATAGCTTATAATTACAGTAAATCACATTATAAATTATTAGTAATTATTCTTGATCTAACAGTAACCATAATCCTAACATTTCATAGTAAAACTACAATTCTATATACCGGTATACATGAATATGAAGATTGACAAGACGAATATTACTAGTCTAGTTAAATCATGGATAAAACTTTATCACCATACAATTACTAGCCAGGCTCTGCTAACTGACAAACTTCAGGTGGAAGAGGCCAATACATTATTAAGGGGTGCCTTTTATAATGAGTACAGGGATGCGTGCCCTAAATGTCAGCGTGGGTACTCAGCGTGGCTTTGGGACGCGTTGACCAGAATTTAGTGCATTTTTCAAACTTGGTCAAGGTCGAGGTGACCAGGTTGATTTCCACTGCTTATAGACAATAACATTGCTATGAATGTTAGGCCCAGCCTAATTATGCCTGTCACGTGGGGTAGCGATGGAGAGTGCGTGATTAGGGGTAGAGAGCGTGTGAGCCAACGGGTCTCACAAAGATGAGGACCAGTGGGTCTCGACAGATAGCATCGTGATAGTTATCCAACACATCTTAGTGAATTATGTCTATGAAGTAACAAGGCAAAAACAATTGTGTTTCCTCCAGTTTTGAAGATTTATTTTATACTGCGTGAAGTAAATATTCTGCCAATAAATATGTTCTGATGCGATTCAAGGAATTGGGCCTCATGCTTAACGATAAGTATTGAAATGATTATTAGGGGTAGTGGATAAGCAAACGCAAGAAGAAGAATTACATTAGACAATACCCATAATGCTACAACATCAACGTTACAATAACAGTATAATGTTACAGTTACCAAGAGTGACTGCAGGTCATACACGTACGCCAGGAAAAGGGAGCAGCTCAAGGCGGACCCCTGTCGGAGTACGTCCTCGAGTGCACACTTATCCGAAACCTTATCCCCGACACGGATGGATATCTTGCAATTTGATAGAAAAGAATTAAACCCCCGGTGCATGTTTGCTGATACTCCGTGCAATTGTAACTTGTCGAGTAGAGCCACCTTTTGTCATAAGCTTGTTGGCGGTCAAAGAAAACTGCGACAGCATGAATTTCCATATAAAGCTAATTGGTGGTACTTTGGAAAAATTGTATTACCTGCTCAACTGGCTGCGTTCCCTTTAAGAAGCCACCTTGGTTGTTAGGAATGCTCTTGGTTCGTAGAAAGAACCGACACAATCGTCCGTTGACTATTCGCTACACTACTTTGCAAATCCACAAGGTGATGCAAATGGGCCGGTAGAGTAACGGTTGGTCCTGTGTTTATCCTCTTTGGGCATTGGAATCATCACCACTCTTGGCCACGTCTTTAGCAAAAAACTGACGTCCCGGTTTTATCGATGACATTTTTGCTGCTTTGTCCAGACGCTTGAGCATTCCATTGCAGACCCTATCAGGGCCTGAAGCTTTTCCTGTTTTGCACTCACCGAGGGCCGTGCGCAACTCAGCCGTTGTAAGACCTCGTGGTGAGGTCCCATGTGTTGGGCTCTGCTTCCAGCCTTAAGGAGTTTAGGTATGGTCCTGCTTTTCGTCAGTATCTCTGGATTTTTACTAACTTGAGCAAAATGTTTGTTTAGGGCTTGGGGCGCGCTTGTCACATCGAGCCTCTGTGTCAGCCGGTGTTTTGAGGGGGCGAATATTTCGCTGCCTTCCCTTGCCAGTTCTCTTACACCTTCCAATCTCTGTTTAAGGATCTCTTAAAGCTTCACTTGAATGCATTTGTTCTCATACAGCTAAATATTCCCTTTGCTCATGATTGCATTTTTAGTTTGGGTGAGGTCAAATCTGGCATCTCCACCTCGAACCACTTCCTGATCTCCACTTGAATGGACTGCTTCTACACTTACCCACCCCTGTTGATAATACAATCCTCCATGATCACGAGGTCGCCATACACCTGCACTGACCTTTCAGTGACCTCTGCGGATATGTCAAGAATGCAAAGTTATAGGGACATCGGAGTTTGACTACAGCGTTATTTTTTTTATTCACGATTACTTGTTCTCGATAACAGTCAATAGTGACCCGAAAAAAATGTACCATATAACGAAACCACTGAACTTTCAAATGTTTGTATTCCATGGGCGGCCCATTATTTCATATGTTTCTTCCAAATTCACGATCTCCTGTTATATATTCCTAGAAAAAAAAATAATTAAAAAACTCTTTTCTCAAAAATTTACTATTATAAAATAAATGTACCCCAAAACTTCAAAGTTGTTACAGTAATATGACTAATAAAGCGAGGGCGGCCATGAACTCGGTGTTCTATGCCAATCGCATAGACGTGGGCAAAACGGAATCGAATTCTTTATTTCACTTGTCAAGATAAGGATTGATGATAGCGTGCAACTCCAATGGAAGGCAGTTTTGGGAAGTCATGTCTCAATGATTAAATAATCAGTTCCATAACCATAGTGTCACATAACAGTTGCTTGAATCGATGCTAAAATAAACATGTGTTTTATATTACATGTTGAAAAAATACGACACCATGCATTGCATGGGTGAACTTAGCTTTTTCATTTTAAAGAAATGACTGTAACAACTGTACAATTTAGGGGGACATTTATTTTATAAGTTTAATACATTTTTAAAAAAAATAGATAACGTGACTCATTTTACACTGTTTAAAGTATAGTATTTAAGAAGAATCCATTTATATCAAACCACCAACCGAGCGTTTAACAGTTTTAAACTTTAACTCTGTCAAATTAGAAGAAAAAAAAAACTATAAATGATATCTATACAAAATTTGAGAATCACCCAAAAACATACGAACGTCCTGTAGAGAGAAAAAAAGAAGCTTAAAATTCAATTTCGTTTCCTGTTCCAGCTGAAATATTTCAAAACGTCATCAGTAAGACACAGAGGGGAAGCACGGAAACAAAGCCTGACCTCATTTCTCTTTAACACATTAAATAAGACTTGAATTTTTTGCTATATCTGAACAGAGCGATATCTCGTCGAGCGACTTTGACTTGTATATGAATTTTATAATAATATAATTGTATTTTCTTCTTGTTTTTTTTTTTTATTTGTTCAAAGGACAACTTTCATTAGTTATCTTATGTCCAAAGTTTACATATTTGTGATCTGATGAAGGAAAAAGAAATGGCTTTTCGCATTTTAATTTTAACTGGACAGCTTTCGGCTATTGTCATGGCCAACCTAAGTAAGTAATAAGACAAGTTACACGTTTGTAGAAAACAATTTGAGGAACACACGTTACATACTGAGTATGTTTAGTTGAAAAAAATGACATTTTTTAGACAATAAGATTGACATATTTCGACACTATTAGTATAACATATTCTACACAATTAAAACAACAGATTTTCATAGTCTATCAAGACATCTTTTATCATTTTAGGATTAGGAGTGGGCGTACGTTTCA
Organism: Lymnaea stagnalis; assembly: GCA_964033795.1. Lineage (NCBI taxonomy): Eukaryota > Metazoa > Mollusca > Gastropoda > Lymnaeidae > Lymnaea > Lymnaea stagnalis. The sequence goes on along the minus strand of CAXITT010000645.1, from coordinate 215,935 downwards.
AATTCCATCCATCCATCATCAATCAAACCACCCCTGTGGTGCTACAGCCCATGTAGGTCTTTGACCTGCCACACAACCTCCTTCCACTGAGGCAAAATTAATGCTTTTCTTTTCATGATTGAATTCCCAGGAACTTTATATGATTTTTCACATCATCCAACACTCTTAGCCTAATTCTGCCTTTCATCCGTTTCTGCGTGTGGCTTTGGAGGTGAAACCTCTTCATTCCTCTGTTATTTTTTTATTTTATCTAAATGTCCCGCCCAGAGTAGCCTGCCTTTTTCTTTTTTTTTTTATTTCTGATTCAAGTGTGGGATCCTGATATAAGGAATACAAATTCCTGTTGGTTCGCATTATCCATCCACAAAATTCCTTTAAAGTTACTTTATTTAAATAAAAAAATAATAATATTATGGATATGAAGACTTAATAACATATATTTATAAAAATGTATTTTAAGGAAGTCAAAGAGCTGGCCTAACATCTTGCCTGTGTCAACAAAGTTTATTTAGATCATCTTTCAAACACCAATATTTAAGCTTCAGTTATTTTTTTTAAAAAATGTTTGAAAAGAACGTAAAAATTGTAAATATAACATATTGTCCTTTCAAGGCAGTCCATGTTTTAACATGCATTTCAAGAAAGTAAAAGACAGAAACGTGGCTATGGAGGCCTTCCTAAGTCTCACCACAGAAAGCAGGATTTCCTGTGGAGCTCACTGTGTTAAGAGGCGTGTTGACTGCTACAGTTTCACTTACGACAACAACAACTGTGTATTAGGTAATTGCATTGTTCTCTAGTCATTCTCATTTTTATGTCAAAGGAAAAGTTTATTGCAGTAAATATTTTTTTTTTCATTCCAACAATTAGGTATAATTTACTTATTTGGTGATGAGTTTAATATTTAATGTGTGGATCGTTTAAGTATTATCATTGTTAATTACATTTTCATGCCCGTGTCTCTGGTTCACAATAAAGTTAACAGGAGATCCACTATAGATGTAAAGAGAAATTGATTCTTTGTTAGCCAGATGTATTAATTTTTACTGTAGATGAGCAAATAGATGCTGTTTAATTTTGAATCGGAAGTGACGATCTTACTGGAAAGAGTTAAATTCGATTTTCTTTTCTCCAGTTGTAAATAAAAAGTAGTTCTATTTTGTTTGTAGCAATTATCCCTATGTAATTTGCATTCAAAAAATATCTTTACCTAAGTAGGTTATCTCATTTTGGATCCCTTAACCGCAAAATTTAAAATCTTTTGTCAACTCCATGTAACATAAAACTGATTTTAAGAACCGATACAATCTAAAACGTCAAAAAACATGACTAGGAAAAGTGCCACATACTTGCAATGCAAAAAAAATATTGAAGCTTAAACTTTCGTATTGACATTACACTTAGGATCATGGATAACACCATCAAAGACTACGCTGGATGCCAACATACATCTGTACACTGTCGGTGCTTTCTGCAACGTGACAGATAAATTCCAGGTTTTAAAGAACGGGACGTCAAGTGCTTGCGTGAGGGCGTCGAGTGATTCATTAAACTTCATAAACGCACAGGCAAAATGTAAAGGTCAGTCAACAAAGCACCGTTTGTGAATGACAAATGAACTATGGGATACTGGTAAACATGTACATCCCCCAAATATTTATTTATTTATTTTGGCATTTTTATATAGCGCTTATCTTAAAGCTCTAAGTGCTTTACAATAATTAAAAACATGTAAACTAAATAAAATAAAAATGGGACTCTAGGATAGTAACTACTATTCTATAGAAACAATGAAAATGGCTATAAAACGAGGACACTTTGACACGGTTTGGCCTATACTTCAGGATCAACCCGAGACAGAAAATATACAACGGAAGGAAGTGTAGTTTCTTTAAATGGTGCAATGTTTGTTTCCGTTTAACAAGAGAATATGGTTGGGTTAAACATCGAATCTTTGCTTGGGTTTGAAGTGGTGGGAGGAAAAAAAAGCAACGTATATATTCTATGGCGTTATCAGCGTACACAAAGATTTAGGGACCTGTCAAAAAAAAATTATCAAAATTACCAAACGACAGAGGAGTGAAGAGGGTGCACCAACAAATCCCCATATGAAAACGCCTTAAGGCAAACCCAGGCTGAGCTGGATGGATGATGACCAAAATAAAGATCTACAGGAGCAGGGAATCAAAGCATCGACAAGAAAAGCATCAGATAGATTTGAGTGGAAGGAAGTGGCGAAGCACGCCAAAGGCCTTACATGGGATATAGCGCCACAAGGATGGAATATAGAGTAACAATACAAATTATTTTGATAAATTTATTCAAGTTAATTTTTCAAATGTATCCAATGAAAAGTGGAGAAATCAGAATTTTGTCTTTTAAATTGATTTTTTAAAAAACTTTTAGGAACTTAGTCTTTAATATTTTCAGCTTTCATCGTTTAGGTTGGACGACAAACAAACTTTATTTTAAAAACTATTCCTATAAAAATTGGTTGAGAAAAATCCAAAGATAAACTGTTTTTAAAAAAAATAAAATAATATTGCACAGCTCCAACCGCTGCGGCGGCACAAAAAGATGTGGATGATAGCCGTTCAATACCCGCAGATATTTCTAGGAGGATTATTTTTACGTTTGTTAACCAATTTTGTAATAGATGCTACAGTTTTGGTTGTAACCTACGCCTTTTGTATAAGCTTGGCTAATATAAGGAAAATTCATCTTAGAGCCTGGTATACGCAGGTTTGAACTTTTATTGAAACTCGAGACTAAAAGGAAAAATCAAGCGACCCCTACAAACAAACGTTTTAGTCGTTTAAATCCTTTCTAAAATATAATATCCATTAATGTGGAGGGGGGGGGGGGGTCGGGCTAACATTTGGCAAAAAAAA
>CAXITT010000645.1:102056-212980 GCA_964033795.1 Lymnaea stagnalis | reverse complement strand
AAAAAAAAAAAAAAAAAAAAAAAACACACTATAAAATAAAAATAATAATATTACGCACCAAAAGCTTTTGAGATATTTGGTTTTCATTTCAGATTCTGGCGTTGGTGTGGATCTCTACACGATGAAATATGCCGCCAAATATTACATGATAGACGAACTATTCAAAATATTGAATCTTAATTTTTGGGTCGGATTGGACGGAAAAGCAAATGTGTTCAAGTTTGTGGATGATGGCTCAGTATTAATCCCAGAGTTGAGGAGCCTGATTTTCGCCCCAGGTAGAAAAGTAGTACGATTACGGTGTACGAGTAGTACGACGTACAGGAATAAGAATAAAAGCTAGTTTACAACAATGCTCATTACTAGCAGGGACGATTTATGAGACTTCGTTTGATGCAATAAATGTTTTTCGACAATTAATTTTCCTTTTTTTTTCTGGCCACAAATGACTTTACGACTTTCGGATAAACAGAAATCTTCAAAGCCCTATAATTTACAATTCTAATTTACCATGTGATTTTCAGAAGTGTTGTAAAATTTCCAATTGTCAGTGTCTTTAAATTATTGATATGGAAGCATAAAAGTTTTAATGCTGTCGAAAAAGGGAAAAAAAACGACAACAAAGAAAAACTGATAAGATTTTAATATGATGCTAAATAAAATGCTAAATGTTTTTTCAAAATAAAAAAATAAAATTCACATCTACATTCAATGTTCCAGAAATCTAAAAACAATTGCCCAGAACCATTACTAGAAAAAAGATTTAATCACGTATATATATATATATACATGACGATGGTGTAGACTGCGAAGGAAGATGCTTATTCTTTTTAGAACCTTAGAGAACTATCGTCTCTCTCTCCACGCCGCTGAATAACCCGAGGGAACACCATGTGGATGTTTCCCACCTACGGAACTCCCTCTCCAAGTCTTGAATTCAGAGCTTCCTTCTCTAAGATGAGTCGCCATCCAAGGTTAACGAGTCCCACCCGATATAATGGTGATTTTTTTGCTGACTGGACTTTGGTGGCGATTAAACTCTATCTCTATGCCATAAACTTGAAATTAGCTCAGTTTAGACCATTAGGCCAACCAGCAACAAGGACATTATGTTTATGATGCAGTTGATTTGAATGATATGACATTTAAAAACATGTTACCATCTTAAGAACTTCTTACTCTTGAACAGTTTTCGACCCGCACGCTTCCCCAAACTGTACACGATAAAGGACACGACACAATGTTTATATTTTATTCATTTCGATGTTTCTTCAATTTTTATATCTTCTCATTTCAGGCGAGCCCAACGGTCCGGCTAGTGAGGTAGTCTGTGTCGCGTTCAACCGTAATAAGCCAGGCTTCATCGATGATTATTGTTATCAAAGTTTCTTCTATGTCTGCGAACGATCTCCAAATGCTGCCATCTACATTTAAGCATTTCATCGTCCTATACAGGGACAACAAATTTAAAAAAAAAAAAAAAAAAAAAAAATTTATGTTTTTTTTTAAAAAAAAAAAAAAAAAAATATTTATGTGTCTTTTTAAGTGGTTCTCAAACTGTGGGTTGTGGCCCCTTTGGGGGGTCGAATGACCCTTACACAAGGATCGCATAAGACCATCAGGAAGAAAAAAAGCGTATTAATGAAGTAGCGACGAAAATAATTTTATGTTTTGGGGTCACCACAACATGAGGACCTGTATTGTAAGGAAACCTTGCTTACTCTCTGCCAACCTTCATCTAGATCTGGCATTCACTAAAGAACAACTCAGGAGATAACATTTGATGATTATAATCTTGTTCTTCATTAGGCTGACGCTTCGCTTATACTTTCTCTCATCTCACAACTCTGACTGCCCTCTTTTCATACCATCCAAGTTCTCCCTGCTATGTTCGCTTCTCTGTCCGGCCGAGTTCTCTTTCTTCCGTCCAGAGGTCCCTATTTATAGGTCCCTGGGTCTGTACTTGCGCCGCCCTTTTTCTCAGTCGGGTAACGTCGTCCAAGGGAAATGCCCTGGTCAGATTGCCGGTACCCCCACAGGCGCTTTATCCTTCGATCGTGATCCCTGGTCAGATGGCGCCGGCTGTACCTGGTCAGACGGCCGATAACCCTGGTCAGCCGCCCCCGGCGCCGTCGTGATCCGAACTCTCTACAATCCCCGGCGCCGTCGTGGTCCGAACTCTCCACAGCATTAAGGGTCGCGGCATTAGGAAAGTTAAGAACCACTTGTTTACTTCTATACAATGAATCTTGAGATGGTTGCATTGCCATTGTTTAAAGTTAGGAGACACAGAAAATCCACATAATACTTGGGGTTAGGGATATTATTAGCAATAAACTAAACATTAATTCATGGTCCAAAAGGATCCAGAGAAAGGGGCTTAGGAAGCCTGCAAATATCATCGAGGAGCTGTCATTATTATTTTTATTATCTTCATTATCTCTGCCCAGAGCTCACTAAAACCTTACTTTGAATCAGATATTCCGACTGAGGCTAAGAATTGTGATTATTACGGAATATCAGATTCACAAACTTTTATAATAATTTGTAAGCTTGCAAATATCATCGAGGAGCTGTCATTATTATTTTTATTATCTTCATTATCTCTGCCCAGAGCTCACTAAAACCTTACTTTGAATCAGATATTCCGACTGAGGCTAAGAATTGTGATTATTACGGAATATCAGATTCACAAACTTTTATAATAATTTGTAAGCTTGCAAATATCATCGAGGAGCTGTCATTATTATATTTATTATCTTCATTATCTCTGCCCAGAGCTCACTAAAACCTTACTTTGAATCAGATATTCCGACTGAGGCTAAGAATTGTGATTATTACGGAATATCAGATTCACAAACTTTTATAATAATTTGTAAGCTTGCAAATATCATCGAGTAGCTGTCATTATTATATTTATTATCTTCATTATCTCTGCCCAGAGCTCACTAAAACCTTACTTTGAATCAGATATTCCGACTGAGGCTAAGAATTGTGATTATTACGGAATATCAGATTCACAAACTTTTATAATAATTTGTAAGCTTGCAAATATCATCGAGTAGCTGTCATTATTATATTTATTATCTTCATTATCTCTGCCCAGCGCTTACTAAAACCTTACTTTGAACCAGATATTCACACTAAGAATAAGAAGTTTGATTATTATGGAATATCAGATTCACAAACTTTTATAATAATTTGTAGACTTAAATGATCTCTTTCTATATGTGACTCTTTCCCTGTCTCTCTCTATCTTTCAATGTATGTCTCGTTCTTTCCCTCTCTCACACACTCATACACACACACATGCATTTATACGTTAGTTAATTAGTTCTAGAATTAATGACCCGAAGTTATCGAGATAACAATGGTAGGTCCTTTGCGATAAATTCCACCAGCTATTACAAAAACTCGTCAAAATTCATAACTTTTAAAATATGACATTTAAGTTTCTAACAACATTAAGTTTTGTGAAGTATTTTTCTGCTATATAATACGCCTACCCTAATTTTTCCATGTTCCCAAACTACTTTTCCCACCTCTAAACATGACCTTAAATTACCCAATCTAAATTACAACTAATTATATAACTTTTGTAACTAAAGCAGTTAATTGAGGGACGATTTCTACGCCAGAGAAATAATTTAGATTTACCCATTTTCGTGCCCTTGAATTACAACTTTTTTGTCAAAAAATTGTTTAAAAATGTTTTTCTTAATTTTACATCAAAACCTCTATATATGATATAAATATAAGTTATATTACGGGAATTTGAAATATATTGATATCTGATATCTTGATTAAATATGTGAAGACACTTTTGAATTTTTAAAAAATTTTACATTTTTAGAAAATCGTAAAACAATTATTTTATCGAAAGAAGAATCTCGAAACTGTTTTTCACATCTATATTATCCTTGGGTGTCTTTTTGTTCAAGTTTTAATCTCATTACAATACACACCCACTTTACTTTTCGCAAAGTAAAAACAAAAATTTATTTTCATGTTTTTAAAAAAGAAAATATTAACCCATGTTCATTTTTCAAAATTTTAATTTCGAGTGTGTAAAATGATTGGGTTTTGACATTCATGGGTATACTTATATAAATGTACCCACGTTTTGATAACGTCATTGATTTTCATAATTGGTAAACACATTATTTTTTTGTTGTAAAAATAGAATGTAACATCTTATTTTTTCACAAATGTAATACCATAGATATATTGTCATCCGTGCAATTTGTACATATCCTATTTCCTACCTCTGATATGTGTATACAAGAAGGTTATTTATTTATTAAAATTCCTTCCTTTTTTTGAGACGTATCTTTTGCTGCCTGGGGCAAAAAATTACCAACCCCCAATATATTTTTAAATCAAAATTAATACAATCTTCCACCGGATTGTAGTCCCTTCCATACACAACCGCATTGTTCTGCACTTCATATGGTTTGTTCTTATTCGGATGAATTATAAGTGGATTAGTGAATGCTATTTGGCTATGACGTTTCGCTGCACTGAATGACTTAAACCGCATTTTCTCATTAGAAGTATATTTAAAGGTTAGCTTTTATTACGTTATAAATTTAATAAAAGTATATATTTGGAATCTGTAGTATAGGCCAAAACGTTCCAAAGTGTCCTCGTTTTATAGCAATTTCAATTGTTTCTATAGTATAGTAGTTACTATCCTAGTGTCTCATTTTTATTTTACTTAGTCTACATGTTTTTAATAATTGTAAAGCGCTTAGAGCTTTAAGGTAAGCGCTATATAAAAATGCCTAAATAAATAAATTAATAAATAAATAAAAAAGGATTAAAAAAAAAAAAATTCAAACTATAAAGCTAAAATATGTGTGTGTTTTATTAACAATTTTAAAAGCAATCAATCATATTTATTTATTTTACTTTTAAGAAGGGAAAATACACTATCAGTTTTGTCACGCGCGTTTATTCAACCAAAGAAACCTAAGAGGTTTGCCGAAATACGCAAATTTACGCTATGACGTCATTTGCGTGATTATTTAGAAACAAATTAAATTTTAATTTATTTCAACATACTAACAACGCCCTGCAAGGTGCATTAAAAACAACTGATGCTTGGGTTTTCCCTATAAATGTGAATACGGTGTAATTCTTTGATCATGATTTTTTAATTTTTTTAAAGGAATTTCTAACACATATAAAAATGTTTAAAATAGTTTTTTACTTGATACTTTATATGTATTTGAAATGTATAATAATAGTACTTAAAATTTCACTTAAATAAAAACGGATTTTATTTTATTTTTTTCGCAGTTAAATTTATTTGATTTCTGTAGAATAAGAGAAAAATAACTATGAAGTTTCAAGAATCCGAACGTACTTAAATCATATCGGTTCTTTGGCGTTTTGTCAGTTTATTCTTATATATATGTTACTTAAATATATGACCCGTTGTTCCCAGGTAAGTAAAGGTAGGCAAGTGTGCTATTTTTTTGTTCCTACTGTCGCGAAATCTCAACACCTAAACATTTAGGTATGTAAAATCGGGTTTTGATCTAATAAACGAAATTGTGACATGCCCTTAAGATGGGTATTTAGGAAACTGAAAAATAAGACTTCTCATGGTTGTAGAATGGTTGGCTATTGTTATCTACATATAATTGGTGTCTCTTTCTTTCTTTTGCACATAAAATGTAATCTTGACGAGACGTTTACAATGCATTTTCATACAAACATATTGTTATCCTCTTATGCGCGTACACTTATCCTCGCCACTGAACTCTAACATTGAAAATAGTAATATATCAAGTTATTTTTTCAAAAGATAATCGTCTCCCCGATTTTCCCCAATACAACCTTATTGAATTACATTAGTATTTGGGCATACTTATGTAAATGTGCCCACAATAGCCAACGTCATTGACATTGGTAGGACAACTATTTATTTATTCTAAAGGGGAAAAAAACAACTAACTAAAAGCTTGGCAACAGTAGTGATGATGTATCGCTAAAGTGTTCCCCCTCCCCCCCCCACCCTCCGGGCCCCCTAATCATTATTCAACATTTGTCAAATGTATGTATTGTAAAAAGCTTATTGGCATTTCCTTGTATTTAAAAGAATGATCTATGTATTGATCTTAACGTTTCTAACATTCATTTCGCTATGAGAAATATCTCTATACAATATATGCCCAGACTACCCATTTTTAGGATCCTGAATTTAGAACAGAAATGTCTTATAATATACAAAAACAAATTTAAATGCCATTTTAAATATCTGGAACATTAACAACATTTTGCTATACTGAAATCTTCATTAAAAGTTGCAAAATCGATAAAATGCAGAATATATATAAGAATGAGCTGCAGTGACATAATGCCGAAGATCCTATACGATTAAAGTAAGTTCGGATTCCTAAAATCAATGCATGGGCGCCCGCAGGTAGGGGCAAGGGGGGCACTTGCATTGATTTTAGGAATCCGAACTTACTTTAATCGTATAGGATTGATTGGATAAAAAATTTTTTGACAAAAATAGACAAAAAATGTATTAAAGTAAAGAGAAAATAAAAAGAAAGTAACTAAGCTGATGTCCTGTCCGTTCGTTCACCATACAAATACGCTAAAGTAAATTAAAACTATATTAAAAATTACTAAAAATCCCCCTTCCCTGGAAAGTTAATCTATTTTTTGCCCCCCCCCTAGAAAGTTTTCTGCGGGCGCCAATGAATCAATCATAGTTATTTTCTATTATTTTATGGAAATCGAATAAATTTAAATGCGCAACAATTATTTTTAAATCCGTTTTTATTTTATTAAAAGTTAAAGTTATATTATTATAAATTACAAAGACATTGAAAGTATCAACTAAAGAACAATTTTAAGCGTTTTATATGTGTTTCAAAGTTATGAAAAAAAATAATAATAAAAAATCATCATCAAAGAATTACACGATAATCACATTTATCGGGAAAACCCAAGCATCAGTCGTTTTTAGTGCGTCTTTTAGTGCGTTGTTAATATTGGGAAATAAAATTAAAATTAACTTGTTCTAAATAATCACGCAAATGACGACCTAACGCGAATGGCCTATTTTGCCAAAAATTTTAGGTTTCTTTAAATTTAATAACAACGCTGATAATGTATTTTCCCTCTTAAATGTAAAATTAATAAATACAATTGATCGCTTTTTAAATTAATTGTTAATAAAACACACACAGATTTTTACTTTGTATATTTTTACTTTTAAAAAGTTTTACCTTTTTTGATTCCAAAAATATACTTTTATTAAATTTACAACGTAATAAAAACTAACCATTAAATATAATTCTAATAAGAAAAAACGGTTTAAGGCAATCAGTGCAGTGCAACTCCATAGCCAAACAGCATTCACTAATCCACTTATACCTCATAGAAATAAGAACGAACCATATGAAGTTCAAAGTATGTTAGTTTGGGTATGGAAGGGACTACAAGCCGGTGGGAGATTTTCTAAATTTATTGAGATGTTACATTCTCTTTTTACAAATACACATATGTTTACCATTACATATTATAATTAATATTTCAAAGCTTACTGTTGTATATTTGTAAACGCTACTTTTATATTATTATTTTTCAAATTGGAGAAAGTAATTTTTGATTTCAGCAGTGCGGCCTATATTTTTAATAGTGTTTTATATTTGCTTTTGAATATTCAAACAGAAATTCGTAAAATTCACAACGCACGGTTTTATTTTACATTATGGGTAGGTATCAGTGTTCTAGACGGCATTTGAGATATTGCTATGACGGAAGTAATGTCACTCACGTATACACAATGTTTTTAAAAATAGACCAACCCCAATTCCTTTCCCCAGCCTTAAAAATTATATCTAAGTTTCCACGCCCCCTTTTTCTGTGAAATGAGATACACATGGATAATCCCGATGACAACTCGGGGAATAAAAAAAATAAGTTTGTACATATTAAATCTGAACTTAACAATGGGTTCATTCACAGGTCGTGAGCCGTTATGTAGCAATGTTGATTTTTTATTATCTTTCAAAAAAGACAATCAATATAAATTTCGATATTTATGTAAACAAAATAAACATATTTCTAATTTTTTTTTGCTTCAACATCTGCACCTGTAAGTATGAGCTTGAAGAGCTATTACTAATAGAAACAAGATCACACTTACGTATGCAAAAATGTGATGTCATCAATGCCTCTTAGAATTTAATGTGCCCCCAATTGTAAGACTTCGATTCTTTTAAGGTTTGTGTTATTTAGAATTATATGAGCCTAGATCATGATCCTTTTTAACATAGTTATAATCAAATTTATTGTACAATTATTGACAAAACAGCCATTGACTTGTTTAAAATTGGATAATATATAAATTAGGCTATAAAATATTTGTTAAAAGACATTAAATAATTAAATAAATAAGACTCACCAACATCATAATCATAAAAGTTTTAACTGTACATATTAGTACATAATTAAAAAGAGTAAAATAATAATTTAAAAAATAGAAAAGAAAATGTTACCATTCACTAGATTTTTTGTTCACAATACTATTCACCTTTGACTATGACAACACTATTCACCTTTGACTATGACAACATTGATGGGCAAGATAAAAATAAATCATAATGTATTTTTTTTTAAAAAAAATGAATGATTTGAATAAATCTAGGGTTCCCATTATTAATTTTTTAAAACAAAAATAAAAATATAATATGACCATTCCTTTGGTGTGTTTTTTCTACAAAACAATTTACCTTTCTTTTTGTGTTATTGAAATTTCATTTTTTTTAAATATTGGACGAGTAAGTTTGCAGCTGTGAACAGTGTCAGCAGAAAATTTGTTATATATTATACGATGACAGCATGGCGTCAAGCAATAATGAATATTGGATGGCCGGCCGAGACGCAGGTTGACAGTCTGACATCGGGTAGAAGACCGAACGCGTCAATCACGTTCGGCCGTAACCAGAAATAAACCATAAGGTAACTTTTCTGTTTCGCACGAAATTACGCCGAAAGTGATAAAATGGCAACTTTTGGCGCTGAAACCGAAATTCTTTCGGTTTCTATATTACACATAAATGATCTATATTTTTAGATACTACATTCACCCACACGCACAGAAATAGATAATACACACACACAGGAAGAGAGCAGAAGAACTGCTCCTTTGTATCGTGCCATAGGTGAAGCATGTCCTCTCATGCAAAGGGGAACAAGAGACCTGCTCCTCTGTCCCGTGCCAGGGGCGAGGCCTCCCAATGTACATTTCAGCTTCATAATTCTTTTAAATCAGTTCTATTCAAGATACAAATGTATATTCTAACCGTCTCTTAAAGCTTTCTATTCAACAGTTCTCTGAAGGCTACACATTTCTATTCAGCAGTTCTCTTAGAGTGACAATGTCTTTTCCGAAAGGTTTTGTAAAACCTTAAAATGTTTATTCCAACAGTTCTCTTAAAGCTATATATATCTCTACGGCTTATTCTCGTAAAGCTACAAATGCCTATTCCATTGGTTCTCTGATGGCAAAAAATGTATATGATATGAAAGTGGTTCTGGTAAAGCTACCTTTAAATACATTAGTTCCATTAAAGCTAACATTTTCCGTGTCATCAGTGCTCTTAAAGCTACAAACGTCTCTTCCAGAAGTTCCCTTAAAACTAAATTCTCTAACTCAAAATTCTCATAAATAAAATGAAATTGTCTTCTTCAGTAGTTCTAATAAATACAAGAGAAACTAATTTCTTGTCATAAATTAATATACAAATATATAAATATATATCAGAGTTTCCATAATCAGATGAATCATTTTATAAGACTGCGTAACCCTATTATGTAATAAGAAGTTAATTATTTCAAGTCTTGAGCAGACAATTCACTAGGACTTGGTTAGATTCCCTGAATTCCCATAATCTAACCAAATCCGATTTAGAATAGAAAGATCTTAATGCTATCTATTAGTATAATTTGAGAATTACGCATACAAATTTGAGACGTCTTTTACTGTCCAGTTTCACAGAGATAAAATTCTCTTTAGTCTCCTGTTCCTGTTGAAATATTCAAAACTGGCTTGACAAAGAAACCCAACCTGACATCAAAGGACCTGGATTCTCTTTAACAACAACAAACACAAATAAAAAAAAACAAAAAAAAGCAAGACTTGCTGCTTTTGCAATACCTGACATTAATCACGTCTCAGCAGACTGACTTTGACGTTTACCTTATATTTGAAATTGAGTTATTTCTGTAGTGGTGTTGTAAAGAACAACGTCCATGTGTTATCTTATACTCTAAACTAAAATCATTGTAATTTGAGCTATAAAAAAATTATAAAAAATTAAATAATTTGTTGTGTGTAAAAATGGGTTTTTGCAGTCTAATGTTCATTGGACAGCTTTCAGTCGTGATTGTTCTAGGCATGGGTAAGTAATAGTACAGTTTATATATATATATATATATATATATATATATATATATATATATTTAGGCACACAGATTATTTGAATTTTGAGGCATGTGTTTAGAGTTTTTGAAGTATTACTTATATCTTTAAAATTTGACAGAGTTTTCAAATATTTTTCTGTCGTGATTGTTCTAGACATGGGTATGAAATAGTACAGTTTATATATATATATATATATATATATATATATATATATATATATATTTAGGCACACAGATTATTTGAATTTTGAGGCATGTGTTTAGAGTTTTTGAAGTATTACTTACATCTTTAAAATTTGACGGAGTTTTCAAATATTTGAAGTTAAAATAAAACATCAAAATACATTTTAAACAGTTAAAATATTTTACATACTTAGATTAGCCTGTATTTGCATAAGACTCATGCAAAATAAATATATTTACACAAAGGCAAAATATATTTTTACATAATGATAATAAAATATATCTACACAATTAGTATAATATATTTTAAACGAAATAATACATTTTCATAGTTTTATAAAAATATCTTTAAGGATAATAGGAGTGACAAAATAAGATTAAAATTAATCTATTCAAATGGAAAAAAAAAATAATGGATTTGAAACTTTACTTAAAACATCAGTTTTTATTTTTAATGCAATAACATCTTTCTCGTTTTTAACAAAGTCTTTTCAAAACTTCTGCATAGAACAAATGTTTTAGTTTACAGTTGTTTATTTAATAAAATATTTAAAAAATATAATTTAAACTTAAAAAAAAAAAAAGATTTGTTTTTTTTTTTTCTTTCTAGGGGTTATGGTTTTTAACCCCCATTTCCGGAAAGTTCAAAACAAAAACCTGACTAACTTCTGCATAGAACAAATGTTTTAGTTTACAGTTGTTTATTTAATAAAATATTTAAAAAATATAATTTAAACTTAAAAAAAAAAAAAGATTTGTTTTTTTTTTTTCGTTCTAGGGGTTATGGCTTTTAACACGCATTTCCGGAAAGTGCAAGACAGAAACCTGACGATGGTGACCATCTTAAATGTAACTGCGGAAAGCACGATTTCCTGTGCATCTCAGTGTGCCAAGAATCGTGTTCACTGCTACAGTTACATTTACGACGACCGCAACTGTATGCTTGGTAATCACAATGTTTTTAGATCCATTCTGATTGGTATTATGGCCAAGGGGAAGTTTATTACAAGCATTGATTTTTTCCTTCTTCCAACCAATTTTGTATAATGTTCTAATTGGTGATGTGTTTTGTATTTCATTCATAGTTGCATTTTAAATGAACTTTTAATGCGCATGTCGGTCTGGTTCATAACAAAGTTTACATCCATCCGTGTGTTGCGACAACCCATGTAGGGCTTTGGCCTGCCTCACCACTTCTGTCAACCCATGTAGGGCTTTGGCCTGCCTCACCACTTCCTTCAACCCATGTAGGGCTTTGGCCTGCCTCACCACTTCCGTCAACCCATGTAGGGCTTTGGCCTGCCTCACCACTTCCGTCAACCCATGTAGGGCCTTGGCCTGCCTCACCACTTCCGTCAACCCATGTAGGGCTTTGGCCTGCCTCACCACTTCCGTCAACCCATGTAGGGCTTTGGCCTGCCTCACCACTTCCTTCAACCCATGTAGGGCTTTGGCCTGCCTCACCACTTTCGTCAACCCATGTAGGGCTTTGGCCTGCCTCACCACTTCCTTCAACCCATGTAGGGCCTTGGCCTGCCTCACCACTTCCGTCAACCCATGTAGGGCTTTGGCCTGCCTCACCACTTCCGTCAATCCATCTCTGTGGGCTATACAATCTTTGTGAAAAGACATGAAAGAATTAAATAAATAAGCCTCAGCAACGTCATATTCATAATAGTTTAAGTTGAAAATATTAGTACATAATTAAAATACCTAACTAATGCTTCCATTTCCATGCCTGGACTTCCAGTTTGAGTAGATCTTTTCCACATCATCCATCCAGTTAACTCTAGTTCTGCGCTTGAATAGTTTTTCTCTGAGGTTTTCGCTTTGCAACTTCTCTACTCCTCTGTCATTTGGCATTCTTTCTAATTTTTCCTCCCTGCGTAGCCTGGCATTCGTATGTCTGCTACTAGCGTAGGATCCTGAAACAGATAATACAATTCCTGGTATGTTCGTATTCTTCCTCTATATACATGGTTTGGTGGTACGCATTTTTTCTGGAGAACTTTTTTTTCCCATGTGTTTAAAGAGGTTTCCTGCCGTTTTTGTTCTAGTGTCTAAGTTTCCCGTGCGTATTTTACAACCGGTGTGATTACCATATTTACATATACATAAGTAAACACATGGTAAACTTTTAGCCTCAAGGGAAACTGCGATCTTTAAAATCTAGATGTATTTTTGAATGCTCCGAAATGTCCAAATTCAAATATGAGTGCTTGAATTTTCAAATGAAAGCAACAACAAAAAAAAACAAAGAAAAAAAACAAAAAAACAACAACAACAACAAAAAAAACAAAGAAGAAAAAACAACAACAACAAGAACAAACAAACAACAGGAACAACTTCAGGAAAATTAGATTTTTTTTTTATTTTGATTTGTCTATTTATATAAATAAAATTTTAAAAAAATATTAAAAATTTTTACTGGCTATTTTTGAAATTCAATTTAAAGTTTAAAATGATATTTTGCCTTTATAGTTAAAAGTTTTTGAGATATTTTGCCTTTATAGTTAAAAGTTTTTGAGATTTTTTTAACACACAGGCTTAAAACCTTTTGCCACAAACCTGTGGCACCAAGCCAAATTTTCAGAAAATCTGAAATCTTTATCATTACATTGCTCAGAGAAGAGAACAAATCCTGATAAGAGTGCCTTCAAAAACAAGCAGAAACTTTGACAAAAACAAATCTTAAAAAGTGTTGACATTAATTACAAAAATAGGATCGTGGCTAACACCATCAAACACAAGGCTGGACGCTAACTTACGCCTGTACACTGTCGGTGCTTTCTGTAACGTGACAAACAACTTCCAGGTTCTAAAGAAAGGGTCTTCAAGTGCTTGTGTGAGGTTGTCAAGTGACACGTTGAACTTCAATGCCGCACGTGCGGCATGTCGAGGTCAGACAATAAGGTTATTGATGTTTGCTATAGATCTTAAGATGGTGATAATTGTATCGTAAACAAACAAAAAAACATTATGTTGTCGTGTTTCTCGGCGTTCATATATAAGATACCTTAAGATGGTTTAGAGTGTTGTATGGCTTCAGATAGCTCTGCTAGTTAGATTTTCTTGTGTGATGTAAGTTGCTTTCTTGACAAGTTTATTTAAAATTCAACAATTCGTTTTGCCGCCCTAGCTCTCAGCTAAGGCCTATTTTAAAATTGTGTTCTGTTTTTTTTTTTATCTGTTGTATGTTGGCTGACGAAGACTGCCTGCCAACACGTTCGTTGTTTTGTTACATTCCCTTTTTGAGATTACCATAATTTTAATTGTTTGAGTTTTTTTTAAAGATATTCATTCAGTGAATATTGGAGAATCATTTGTGTACGAATATATATTTTTCTAAAACATTTGGTGAGCGTGTCTTAAAATTTGACTACTAAAATGATATGAACATTTAACGATCAAAAAATAATTTGAAAGTAATTTGTACTTTTTTTCCTTATCGTTACAAATAGTCCATTCATTTGTCATTTAAAAATTTCAAATGTGTGCATTTGTTTGATTTCATTTCAGCTTTTGGTACCGGTGTAGATCTATACACGATGAAATATGCTGCTAAATATTACATGATGGCAGAATTACTTCAAAGACTAAATCAGACTGTTTGGGTTGGGTTAGAGGATATGGCACAGGAGGATGTTTTCAAGTTTGTAGATGATGGCTCGGTGTTAACACAGGAGATGCGGAACCTGACTTTCGCTCCAGGTAGAAGAAGATAACTAATACGTTTGTGAGTAGATTGACGCAAATTACAAATACATGAAATCCACATTATAAAAATGTTCAGAGCGAGAAAGAAATTGATTCAGGGAACATACGTTTAAGATAGTATATTTTAAGTGAAATTTTGTCCTCTCTCTGCCATGACTAAACGTTTGATAAAAAATTTTTATGACGGATTTCATCTACATAGTTATGTAACATACAATTTTATTTTCCATGTGTCATTTATTTGAGGTAAAAACATAATATTTGGTGGGACCTTATTAAAATTCTTGAAATGGCAGCATAAAGAATTTTAAAGTTAAAACAATCAACAACAAAAAAAACAACCAAAAAAAAAAAAAAAAAAAAAAACAACCAAAAAAACAACAAAAAAAAATTTATTTGAGTTAAAAACATAATATTTGGTGGGACCTTATTAAAATTCTTGAAATGGCAGCATAAAGAATTTTAAAGTTAAAACAAACAACAAAAAAAAAAACAACCAAAAAAAAAAAAAAAAGAAAAAAACAACCAAAAAATCAACAACAAAAAACCAAAACAAACCAACAGGAAAATCCCTCTGTTAGAATAACAGATACAGTTGAACAATCTAATGATGAAATAGTAATAATATTTTTAAAAATATATGTTCACACCCCTAATATTCGAATAAAATTGTCTGACATTCTTAAAATGCTGGTTTTGCTGGTTATGCTGGCATATATATATATATATGTGCGTGTGTATTTAAAGATATATATGAGAATTTCCTGACTCTCAATTACCCCCATTACACATTAAAAATGATATATCGATATAATTGCATTTCAATCAATTCTGTGTGTTTAATTTGTATCTTCTCTTTCAGGTGAGCCCAACAATGAAGGTGACGAAGATTGCGTTTCATTCGCTCCAGATCAGTTAGGTTTTAACGATAACGGTTGTCTTGAAAAGGCTTTTTACGTCTGCGAACGATCTCCACATGTATAATTTGCTCTACAAATGGCATATCCTGTGGCGAAATATCGTCTAGGGCAGGGGTTTCCAAACTTTTCAACCCGATAGCTGTATTAACTAAAAAAACAGCATTTCGGGGACCAACTACACACTCGAGGTCCAAATAGCCAACTACACACTCGAAGTCCAAATAGCCAACTACACACTCGACGTCCAAATAAAAAAGAATAAAAACATGGATGTTGTTTTTAACTATTTATTTAATAATATTTTATTAAGTTATTATTTAACAACACATTGATGCACTACAGATGAAGACATGTATTAGTGGGAATGGTGAAATTGTTTCCTCGATGCCAAAATAGCAGACATTTCTGGCTTTAGATTTGATTTTGCACACATAAACAGTGACCTGAGATTATCATCGGACAAGTTTGTTCTCAAATTTTTCTTTACGCATTTTATACTTGACAATGTTTGTTAACACATGTATGTTGTTCCAAAGATTGAAATGCACCTTGATGCAAACGTTTTGACATTAGGAAAGTATACCTTGTATAAAAAGTGGTAGAACCCACCTGTCCATCTTTGAACTCTGTCTCTAAGGAGGTCCTTTGCTTGCAACTCAATGGCCTCCAGCTGCAGTTAATCTGGGAAACTGGCCGCACTTACATCAAACGTGTTTTTAAACAGTCTCACTTCTTTTGCCTTTGAACCCAAGTCAGAAAACAGCTGCTGAAATTGCAGCTGGAGGTCTTTGATGATCTCGCATGCAAATGACATGAGGAGCTCCGCTGTTGCTTATGCCATAAAGACCATGCACTGCTGAAAGTGCAAAAGGTTTTTGGCCTGTTCTTGTTCCAAAAACAAGAGGAGTTTGGATCTGAAGGCCTTTAGGTTGGTGTATGGATCAGAAACTAGATGTTCCTCTCCTGGGCGCCAAAAATTGGGTTCAGAAAATTTAAATAACTAGTCTGCAGCAAGGGCCAATTTACATACCTACTCTTAATCAGACAGTAGTGGCTGTGGCTTGCCTTTGCTTTCCACGAAGTCAGCTATTACCATTCTTAACTTAAATTTTCTGCTCAAAACATTCTCACAACGTAGCCATGTAATTGCTGCTGTGGAAAATGGTAAATCTTGCGATTCTGAGTCTGTATCTTCAACAGGTCTCTGAACTGTCTATGGTTGAGACTATGTGACCTTATTAAATTAAACATCTTCACCAAAGGATTCAGTACAATGCTAATGTCCACATATTTAGCACACAGAGCTTACTGCTGAATAATACAGTGCAGGAACATTGGTTGCAGAATGTTTTTCTCACTACAATTCTGCATCACTAGTCCAACCAAGCCTTTCTTTATGCCACTCATGTTCTTCCCTCATTCTTCTCCATTAAGCATTTTGATGACTTTTTTGAAGGGGTCCGATTTGTCGGGGCATCACTGACTGGGTCCATTTCGTCAGAAGGCTAGACAAGAGAATCTATATAGAGAAATGGTTGAAATGTACAGAAGGCTAGACAAGAAAATCTAAATAGACAAATGGTTGAAATTTACTGACTGCTGGGCAATAATATCTAAATAGACAAATGATTGAAATGTACAGACTGCTTGACAAAAACATCTAAATAGACAAATGGTTGAAATCTACTGAAGGCTAGACAAGAACATCTAAATAGACAAATGGTTGAAATGTACAGAAGGCTAGACAAAAATTTCTAAATAGACAAATGATTTAAATGTACAGAAAGCTAGAGAAGATTATCTAAATAGACAAATGGTTGAAATGTACAGAAAGACAAGACAAAAACATCTAAATAGACAAATGGTTAAAATGTACAGAAAGACAAGACAAAAACATCTAAATAGACAAATGGTTTAAAAATGGAAACCAATCCATAGAATTGAACACAAAGACTTATTAGATGTGGCCCCTGTATTCAAAGAGACACACGACCAAAAAAAAACACAATGAAAAGACTGGAACATTATATCCTAAGACCAAACCCGAAACCAGCATATACCAAAGGCTTTAATCAAAATAGACTTAATCGAAAAGAATAGAAAAGAAAAGTACAAACCCATAAGATGCAATGATAATGATAACTTAAGAAAAAACATAGCATCCTACCCAAAGGATGTTAACCAAATCTACACAGATGGGTCCTTTGTTTCTCTGAAGATACTGAGTAAAACTACATTTTGATCTGGAAATACATAATTCTTTTAAATGTAATTAATGTTTTCTGTATTTTCTGTTTACGAAGGCATTTAGCCGAAACATCTTTAATTGTTCTGTCTATTTTTGAAGGCCTAAACATATATATAGTTCCACTATTTATTTACTTCACATGGCGTTAACACAGTTCGCCTTTTTAAAAATAGTTCAGTTTTCAAAGCAGCCCGCCATGCAAGCGAAAAGAGTACCTAGACGAATAATTACTCCACTATCCATGGGTTCTCTTAACGCTACAATTATCTTTCCGAATAGTTTTTCTTTAAGCTACAGATCTCTATTCCAACAGTACACTCAAACTTACCAATGCATTCGCCATCGGTTCTCTAAAACTTAAAGCCTCAACTGTCTACTCAATATGTTTCCGTTAATAGCTAAACAATCTATTCCAAAAGAACTTGTTATTGACTGTGTGTAGGTTTATGAATTGCCCCACAACTCACCTCCCGTTTTATTTGCTTTGATATTGAAGTCAAGGTGCAGTGCAGTGCCACTCCTTACCCACCCCTTCTTTGAGTGAAAAAGTTGACGTTGTAGTGAGTTATTTTCGTTCTAAAGCAGGTCTGCACAAAATACGTCCCGCGGGCCACTCGTGGCCCACCAGCAACCACTTGGCGGCCCGCAAAGAAACGAAATATTCTTTTTTATTCTTTTTTTCTTAATAGCTTCCCCCACACCTGTCCCATCATTTTTCGGCCCGCACCAGCTTTTCATAAATTATTATGGCCCGAACAGGTTTTTCATAAAGTATTACGGCCCGCCTTATATTTTAAGTTGAACCAAGTTCAAATTATAAACAACTTCTAAAGCAGGGGTGTCAAACTCGCGGCCCGCGGGCTATATGCGGCCCCCAATTCGCTATTTTACGGCCCGCTACATTACAGCAAAGTTAAATATTAATGCGGCCCGTGCGTTTTCCCCACTCTCATATCTATATTGTGACCCTCCCCTAGGGTTTCACACAAATCTCACCGACTAGTCTAATTCTGATTTTTATTATGCTTGTATAGATTAGGACGTTGACTATCATGGGTAAAATCCGTTTTAACATAGGAAAAAAGTTTTTATTTTATAGGATTTTATAAGACAAACATGACCAAAGTGTGATTTTGAGAAGAGTTTGAAAAGCCATTTAGTGTGTAAACCACAACCCTAATTGTGTAAATCGTAGCAATCTGACACTGTGTCAAAAAATCACTATTAAAATTGCCGTTAGTGTTTACAAGAGAGGGTGACTCCGAGCATTCCAGCTTGGTAACTTTCAAACTAGAGTTAGATAAAAGGGCCATTTCTACAATAAAAAATCAAAATTCATTCTCCCTACAATAGCTTATTCCTTCGCATAAAAAATTCCTAAATATTGGCTCCTCCTGCCTACTGTTTTCTCATTTAAAGTTTTCATGGAGAAATATGGGGTGGTTGTTCTTGTACTAAGTCATCTCAAACGGCTCATGGACTTGGCTTTTCTTGTTGACATTACACAGGAGCTGACTGTATTCAACAAGAAGTTACAAGACCAGCGTTAGCTTGTCAGTGTTCCCTATAACAATGGAAGGGCATTCTGCACAAAACTTTTGTTATGGTTCATTGAGAAGCCTCTGCCATTTCCCATCATGTAAATTACTCATGGCCTCGTGCACACCATTCAGTAGTAAGTATATTTATTCCATTACAAAGCTACAGGAAAAATTTGATCAATTTTTTTTTTTTTTGACTTCAAAGTACACGGACCCACTATTCAAATTGTGCTAAACCTTTCTCCTCCAATGTGGAAGATGCGACGCCTCCCCACTATTTTGCGCTCCAAATGAAGCTGATTGATCTTCGGTGAAATTCTGAATTCAGGGAGTTGAATGAAAAAAAACAGACGCGCATGGATAATTTATGAGAGCATTGCCCTCCAGCTTCACTGAGATTCCCAGCTTGTTCATGCGAATCACGTGTTGTTGTTGTTGTTGTTGTTGGGAGTACTTTTATTTTATAAAGGCTCCTTACCCCTCTTAACTGAAACAATTCAAAGTTCAGGGAAAAACTTACTGATGAGCATATTTAAGCTAATCTGAGGTCTAAGCTTCATCCTCACTCAAGCCAAAGTTGCTCAGCTGTGTAAGGAGAAGCGCAGCCAGATCTCTTGCCAAAAGAAGTAGGGGGGGGGGTGAAAGTGAAGCCTGGTTCTTGAGAGTCCTTAATGTTTTTATTTGTTATTAATAAAGGTTGAGCAGTTAGCTCCAGTTGTACTTTATTGACTTTGTAATTTCTTTCTGTGTGGAATACTTGATGCGGTGCTATTTCACCCAGACACTACCTGCTGCGGCCCCCGGATGATTTGAGTTTGAGACCTCTGTTCTAAAGAATATCTATTAGTATAATTTGAGAACTTCACAGACACATTTGAAACGGATTTTATCGTCCTGATTTACTTATAAAAAATTCTCTTTCGTTTCATGTTTCTGTTAAAATATTCAATACTGGTTCGATAAAGCAACCCAACATGACATCAAATGATTCTCTCATAACAAAAACCAAAGACTTGCTCTTTGCAATATCTGACGTGAACGCTATCTAGTCAAGCGACTTTTGACTTGTACCTTATATTTAAAATTAAGCTATTTCTCTATTTGATTTTTAAAGAACAACGTTCATATGTGATGCTATGTCCTAAATTAAAATTTCATAGATTGTGAGTTTTTTTGTTTTTTAAAAATATTTTTTTAAGAATGGCTTTTGGCACTTTAATGTTAACTGGACTGCTTTCAGTTTGTATCGTTCTAAGCATGGGTAAGCAACAATACAATGTATAATTTCTTTTTTTTTTCAGGCAGACAAGCTCTTTGAATTTTTTAAGATGTGATCTGGTCTTTGAAGTAGTGTTCCAACATTAGGAAACTCACAAACTTTGGCGCAGTGTTTAAGAATTTGTGTTTGGGAGAGAACAACAAACGACATTTATAAACAATTAGGGAAAAAAAACAACCTATTTTGCATTCTTAGATAAGCCAATATTTACATAAGAATCATGCCATATTTTTACACCATAGCAAACTGCATTTTTACATAATGAAAATTAAATATTTCTACACAATTAGTATAATATATTTTACACAGAATAATCTTTTATCATAGTGTTATCAAAACATCTCTTAGCATAATAGGAGTGGAAGTGCATGTAAAATTAGACTAATCAAATCATAAACACGAAAATATTGGATTTGAAACCTTAAATTTAATTTTTTTTTATTTTTTTTTTAAAGCGTAGTCAAATTTATTCGCCTAACATCTCTCTGGTTTTAACCAATTTTTAGTTTCCATGTTAAAAATATATTTTTTTTTTCGTTTAAGGCGTTACGGTTTTTAACACACACTTCTATAAACATATTGTCCTTTCAAGGCTGTCCAGGTTTTAACATGCATTTCAAGAAAGTAAAAGCCAGAAATGTGACCATGAAGACCTTCCTAAATCTCACTGCCGAAAGCAGGATTTCCTGTGCAACTCAATGTGCCAAGAATCGTGTTGACTGCTACAGTTACACTTACCACAACCGTAAATGTGTGCTACGTAATAATTTTTAATATAAATTTTAATGTTTATGGCAAAGCAAATGTTCATGAAAGAATTTTTTTTCCCATTCAACACTTAGGATTAATTAATTGAATACTGTGTTTTATATTTGATAATATGTGGATCGTTGAAGAAATATTTGCATTTTAAATTACCTTTAAATGATTATGTCTCTGGTTCACCACAACCTCCAGGTGCATCACTGTGGCGCGACAGCCCATCTAGAGCTTTTGGCATAGCTCACCACTTCCTTCCACTCTGAACTAACTGACACTTTTCTTTTGCATGTTTGGATTCCCAGCGGCTGTGGATCTTTTCTTCACATCATCCCATCCATACATCTAAGCCTAGGTCTACCTTTGACGTATTTTCCTCTGCTCAGGCCAAAGACCTGCATGGGCTGTAGGGACACACGGATGGATAGACATTTGGAAATAAAAAGATATCTAATAATTTCAGTTGCAAGAATCGAAATGTAATTCAAATTTCAAACTTTTTAAAAAATCGAAATCCTTTAGCGGTAAAGTTTAAAATCTATTGCCAGAAACCTATAACATAAACACCAACTTCTTGAACCATCAAATCATTAAGATGACATAGTTGAGAGGAGAACCCCCCCCCCCCCCCCACAAATGCAAGACTGAAACAAAAAGTAATGTGAAAATCATATATCTTAAAATATTTTACTGACGTTACACATGTTTTGTGGCTAACACCGCCAAACACAACGCTGGACGCCAACACACATCCGCACACTGTCGGTGGTTTCTTCAACGTCACAGAAGAGTTCCAGGTTCTAAAGAAAGGGTCGTCAAGTGCCTGTGTGAGGTTGTCCAGTGACATGAAGAACTTCAGTGACGCACGTTCAGCGTGTCAAGGTCAGGCAATTAATTTATTGATGTTTGTTATAGCATTAATGTTAATCCTAAATTGGTGATAAGTGTACCTTAAGGGGGGGGGGGAAGCTTTAATAATCTCACCCTTGTACTAGAATTGAATGACGCCCTCACCCTTCTGTGCTTGGTGTAAAGACTGATCTTTATTCGACACTCTCCACTTTTTCTACACTTCACATTCATGATCACTCATTCCATTTCCCCACGGTTTTAGGTTTAAGCCATTCATGTCTAAAAAAAGCTCATCACGTCCAGTCATACCACATCACAACAACAACACAGGCCAATAAGGTCATCAAGTTCACTCACTGCTCACAGTTAGTCATACATAATATCACAAACCAGACAACCTTTTTCGGATACTACATGCGCCTAAGTTTTTTTAAATTCAATTTTATATTATTGTTTGTTCGCAGAAAACGGCTTCTTGCCAGTACGTTCATTGTTTCGGTGTAATTCTTTTTTTTTAGGTATATTTTGTTTCACTCATTTCCAAGTAAAAGCTTGACGAAAACCACAAGGGGGTAGATGAAAACCAAAAATGAACAATAACAAAAAGTGAACGTTTCTGCCAAAAATCCTTCGACACAAAAAACAGTTAAAGACAGAGACCCTCTAACCATAAACTTGTATATAAGTAGTGTAATCCTGGAAACTGTAGACATATGTAACTAAGAAAGTGCTTGCCAAAGACCTTGTTGTCTTTTATTATAATTCTGTTGTGTTTTTTTTTTGGGGGGGGGGGGGTGGGTGGGGGTTTTTCTTTTTTTTTTCGGACTTACTGGCTCAGCTTTAAACTGGTTTCAATCTTATCTTTCTGACGGAACTCAAACAGTCCCTATCTCCAACCGCCCTTCCAAACCTTCAGCCCTGTCTATTGCAGTTCATCAAGGATCGGTCCTTGGGCCGGTCCTTTTCATCCTCTCTACTAAACCTCTATCATCTTTCATTAGTCACCACTCAGGTAAGTCAATCCTTTGCTGATGACAATCAAATCAGTGACTCTTGCTTTCCTGATCAACTTGATGCCTTAATCCTTCGCATACAGAAGTGCGTGTACGACGTAAAGCGTTGGATGACTTGCAACAAACTGAAGCTAAATGATGATAAATGAAACCCTTCTCATCCACTGTCAAAACAAACCTCTCCCTCCATTCGCTCCTTCTTCTATATCTATCGGCAACCCTGACATCAACTCTCTTCCTGTGCGAGCAACCTTGGAGTCACGCTCACAGACACCCTCTCCATGGACAAACATGTCACGAATATATGCAGATCAGCATACAACGAACTTAGAAAAGTCAGAACCATTAGACACCTACTGTCCTTTGATGCCACAAAAACTCTCGTCTCTTCACTCATTCTCTCAAAATTTTACTACTGTAACACTCTTCTTGCAGAAATTCCTCAACACCACATATACAAACTTCAGAAGGCACAGAACTCAGCATGCAGACTCATTTTTAAAAAAGAAACATGACCACATTCAACCACACATGCGGCAACTCCACTGGCTTCCAATATCCTCTCGCATCAAGTACAAGTCTGCCAATCTATGCTTCAACTTGTTCACTGACCCTCACTTTCCTGTCTATCTCTCTGAACTGTTGCTTCCTTACACCCCCACAAGACAACTACGCTCTTCAATTTACAATAGAACCCTCTCAATCCCAAGAACCAAAACTAAGACCATCGTTGAACGCTCCTTCTACTTCCATGCGCCCACGTTCTGGAACCAGCTCCCCTTCCATATCCGTCATTGTGAAACCTCGTCCACTTTCAAAAAGTCCCTTAAAACCCATCTGTTTAGGTCCGCCTATGACTTGTGATGCACCCTCCTTGCCCTGCCTCATTTTCTGTCTCGGGTTGATCCTGTAGTATAGGCCAAAACGTGCCAAAGTGTACTCGTTTTTTATAGTCATTTTAATGTTTAAGCTACTGTTTCTATAGTCATTTTTCCCATTGTAGTTACTATTCTAGTGTCTCTTTTTTTCATGTTTGCCCCATTTGTCCACCCATTTCATAAGACCCTTCAAATCTGCTTGGAGGTGGTTGTGGTCATCGTAGCCATTTATCTCTCTGTAGACAAGACAGTCATCTAGAAACAGCCTCACTTGTGATTTTACAGTATCAGGGAAGTTATTTATATGACAGAGGAAGAGAAGGGGGCCCAGCACTGTACCGTGAGGAAATGACTGAGTCCACAGTGGCTTTGCTTGATCGGACGCCATCCACCACTACTTGCATGGTCCTTTGTGTTATGAATGTTGAGAGCTAGAAGTGATGCAAATTACACGTATATCAAGAATTAATAATACTACGACTCTATGTTTATTCGTAACTAATTGAACAGTGGCTTGGAGGCAGAGCTATACAATTGACTTGTGTTAGTTTGATCAAGAGATATTATATTTCCTTTTCGAATAGATATAGGTTAATTTTATGATGATTTATATGAAGGTTTTATTAATTATATTATGGAATAATCTTCTAGGATTAATATCGCATTAGCATTCCAATTGCACTCAATACAAACTTATTACATTAATTTTGTTAGTTGTTAAGTTTGGATTCTTAATATTTGTTGGTATTTTCTTGAAAAAAATTGATCACATCAGTCCTTGTTATTTATATTGCACTCTACTTTCTAATTTTCTTCTGTCTGTTGTCCAATTTAAATGCAGACATCACTTATGCAGTTGTTGTCCAGTTTATATATATATATATATATATATATATATATATATATATATATATATATATAAATATATATATATATAGTCTATATATTTGTATATAACTTGTTATTACCATAAGACGTTTTTTCTTGTGATATTTTTTTTGTACAGTTTATATATATATATATATATATATATATATATATATATATATAAGTATATAAATATAAATATATATAGTCTAAATATTTGTATATAACTTGTTATTACCATAAGACGTTTTTTCTTGTGAAATTGATGTCCAATCACAGTCCAGAACCAACCGAAAAAATCAGAGAAGAAATCAAGCAACAAACGCCGGACGAGTTCCGTTGATTTTCACCTTGGTTTGTATGTTAAGCGTAACGACACTGTTACAAAATAATGTCCTCTTCAACTCCTTTGCCCAGTGTAAAAATACGCTTTTGGCTCAGATGTCAAAAATTGGGTGTCTTATATCATGCAATAATTAATAAACCAAAGTATTTTTTATTTTATTTTTTTTATCTACAAATTCACGTCACTACTTGGGTAAATTTTTACCTCCGGTAATTCCCAACAAACATTGGTTGAGATAGCACTAAAAAACACACACTAATGAAATGTGCTCTTATCTGTCGTATTGTCGACACCCATTTCATCAAATGAACACAAACATAAAGCTATCTCAACACACTGACTAAATGATGAGGAAGCCAATATAATTTTATTGAGCTTCTTTTGGATACAACAACTTGAAAATGGAGAACGATAGAACTGGAGGTAATAGGGAGGTTCACAGCGATAACTCTGAAGTGTCTTTCAAATACGTGGTGGCTGTTCTATCGGGTTTAAACCTGTGTCTTCTGGCTGTCATTATAGTGTTCTTAACACAGCCCGAGTTGGAATCAAACGAACCGGAACAGGAAAAGGTAGGAGTTTGTTCATTTTTAAAGTTACGTACACAAAAGACTGTTAACAATATAACTTTAAGAACATTTTGAGGGCCAAGCTATAATTCCTGATGAATTAAAATACAATAGAAGACATCAAGAACATTTGTAAAAGACCTATGACACACAATATTTATGATGCCTGCTGTATTCTGAAAGGGTCTACCTGACCCAAAATCACACTATACAACATAAGGGATTACATAGGATTTGTGGATTCCAATAAATCCACAAATGTTGGGTCCCCACATATTTTAAAATATATATGAAACGTTTTGTGAATTTGAGACAAAGGATATTTTATTTTAAAAAAACAACAACAACAACGGCGCCTTTGTTTTGCCCTTAGTTTCCTAAACACGTCAATGATGTTATAAAAATCAAGCTTCCACCCTAAAAGAGGCTCAATGTCTAACAAGAGCAGATTCCTGGTTCTCGCCTGTACCATAGTCAACATCATAACTGCATTGATCAATTTTAGCGTGCTGGATGACCTCTCTGCTGTTGGAACATTTACTAGAATTGAACAAAAGTACGCAATGCAATCATCACAATTTTTTTTAAAATTTCACACAGCTTAATTATGAAATTTCGTTTATCATTTGATTAGAGAAATTGACTTTGCTCCAAGTTTGGAGGACGAATTTGTAATAAATGAAAACATTTTTCCACCTAATAAGTCTCAGAAACAGTTGAAGAACATGTAATGAAAAAGACAGTGCAAGAACTTCCAATTTCAGCCTTAAACATGACGAAGTAATTTTACAAGAAGCTGAATATAGCTGCAATCTAATTAACTCCTGTAACGCGAGCCATGAGACCTGCTACAAAGGAAGCAATAAAAGTGTAAAAAAAAAAAGTTTTACAATACAGCTGCGCTCTCAACGCTTCTATACGCCTCGAAAATAGACAGTATATCAAAGCCATTTTAGGAAGCTAAGAAACTATCTATCAAAGCCATTTTAGGAAGCTAAGAAACTATCTATCAAAGCCATTTTAGGAAGCTAAGAAACTATCTATCAAAGCCATTTTAGGAAGCTAAGAAACTATCTATCAAAGCCATTTTATGAAGCTAAGAAACTATCTATCAAAGCCATTTTAGGAAGCTAAGAAACTATGTATCAAAGCCATTTTAGGAAGCTAAGAAACTATCTATCAAAGCCATTTTAGGAAGCTAAGAAACTATCTATCAAAGCCATTTTAGGAAGCTAAGAAACTATCTATCAAAGCCATTTTAGGAAGCTAAGAAACGATCACACGATGAGCCTCCACAAAAAATCTTCGACATCAAATGGAAGAACAAGATTCCGAACACTGAAATCCTGGCACAAGCATGTCTGCCTATGTTTTGTACTTCTCCTAGCTCTGTATGATTCCTTTCAAAAAAAAATATTTCGGCTATGAACGCATAACTTTAAAGTTTGATTTTAGATGCCTATTAGTTTCGACGACTTCAATGCGTTGCTAGATAGTTCGTTAACACAAAGTATACACAGTCTCAGTATCATCGTCAGTGGTGTGTCACGCTTGGGGTGCAGGTGTACCACGTGAAATCAAGGGATTCAAACTTGCAAGATTTTTTTTTTAAATTAACGTTGTCGTAACGTTAGGCAGAGTAGTAATTTCCCTCTGTTGCCATTTTTAACTGTCACCTGGCATCATGTCCCCACAACCTATATATATTTTTTAGAATCATAATTAGATTTGATGTTGCTGGTGTAAGCATGATCTTGTAAAACCTAATAAGTTAAAATTTGAATTTGGTTAGGTACTTTTTTTTTGTGTCGTCTTTAAATTGATAGGATTCTTGCTTTTTTTTTTTTTTTTTTTTTTTTTTTTTTTTTTTTTTTTTTTTTTTTTTTTTTTTTTTTTTTTTTTTTTAAATTTAAATCTGGCACATAGCGACACCTTACTAGCCTACTCATGATGCTTACAACGCAGGGTACATTTTCGTTCAAATTTTGACAGTTCTGCAGTTTATTTACCAACTTTGTGCGAAACGGCAACGTATGTCTCTCAGAACACTATCTGATGAACGATTCATCACACAATTTGTGTACAGTTTAACTTTTGCTGGTGTCAGTATGAACTCTGTACCTACATGAAGCTAAGAACACTGTACCTATAATACATGTCGCCTTGGCACATTTAAATATAATGAGATTTGGATGATGAGGAAACAGTACTTGTACACAACAGTGGTGATATTGAAGACAAATACAATTTCCAACCCTTGGGTCTCTATTTACTCCATAGCCTCGGAGTCTGCTCGGCCCTGTCTCAAACACATAGAGTCTTAACATTCCCCTTCATCAATCACTTTCCCACGAAACACTGTCCTGGCCCTATCAATCACTGTCCCATTTATCACTGTCCCATCAATCACTGTCCCATCAATCACTGTCCCATCAATCAGTGTCCCATCAGTCACTGTCCCACCAAACACTATCCCATCAATCACTGCCCCTTCAAAAACTGTCCCATCAAAAAACTGTCCTATCAATCATTGTCCCATCAAACACTGTCCCATCAAACACTTGACTCTCAAATTTTATCCAATCAAATACTATCGGATCAAACACTGTCCCATCAAAAACTGTCCTATAAAACAATGTCCCATCAAACAGTGTCCCATCAAACACTGTCCCATCCAAACGTTCCTCTCAAACACTGTCACATCAAACACTGTAACTTGAAACACTGTACCATCAAGAATTGTACCATTAAACACTGTACCATAAAATACAGTACCATCAAACACTGTACCACCCATTGACGTACTTAAACTTAATGAAACCATGCATGCTTAACTTAAAATCAATTGTAAAAAATCATAATTAAAAACAATTTTAAATTATTGAAAAGTATGATTACCATTATGTATATGATGTATATGTTTATGCGCAATGATTATGCGTTGCACAAAATAAATAAATAAAACATTTTTTTTTGAATCCTCGATTTCTTTAATATCAACACGAGGATGGCATAAATGAGTATAAAAGACAAGATGAGTCCAGCACTACTTATCACATGTTGTGGGAGGGGGGGGGGGATTTCCCGCTTGCAAATTTGGGGCGTGTGGCAATTCATTAATGGTAATAGAGATATTAATTATTATCAAGATCATTTGGGTCATTAACGTTATAATGCGTTGATATTGTCTTGGGTCACCAATTTCACCAGTGTCCCGATATTGTCTTAGGTCACCCATTTCACCAGTGTCCCGATATTGTTTTAGGTCAGCCATTTCACCAGTGTCCCGATATTGTTTTAGGTCACCCATTTCACCAGTGTCCCGATATTGTTTTAGGTCACCCATTTCACCAGTGTCCCGATGTTGTCTTAGGTCACCCATTTCACCAGTGTCCCGATATTGTTTTAGGTCACCCATTTCACCAGTGTCCCGATATTGTCTTAGGTCACCCATTTCACCAGTGTCCCGATATTGTCTTAGGTCACCCATTTCACCAGTGTCCCGATATTGTTTTAGGTCACCCATTTCACCAGTGTCCCGATATTGTTTTAGGTCACCCATTTCACCAGTGTCCCGATATTGTTTTAGGTCACCCATTTCACCAGTGTCCCGATCTTGTCTTAGGTCACCCATTTCACCAGTCTCCCGATAATGTTTTAGGTCACCCATTTCACCAGTGTCCCGATCTTGTCTTAGGTCACCCATTTCACCAGTGTCCCGATATTGTCTTAGGTCACCCATTTCACCAGTGTCCCGATATTGTCTTAGGTCACCCATTTCACCAGTGTCCCGATATTGTTTTAGGTCACCCATTTCACCAGTGTCCCGATATTGTCTTAGGTCACCCATTTCACCAGTGTCCCGATATTGTCTTAGGTCACCCATTTCACCAGTGTCCCGATATTGTTTTAGGTCACCCATTTCACCAGTGTCCCGATATTGTTTTAGGTCACCCGTTTCACCAGTGGCCCGATTCCCCTGGTGCACGATGTCGCCCCGACCAGTCCACCGCCGTGTCTGACCAAGGAGTGTGTAACCATGAGCAGCTACATCTTAAACAAGATGGATTTTTCTGTCAGCCCCTGTGAGAACATGTATCTCTACGCTTGTGGTGGACTGCATGCCAAAACTAAGTTTCATAAGTATGTGGACATCTATGCCCCTGTAATAACAGATGGACTTTTCGATTATAAAGTGGGAAAGGTATATTTTTTTAAAATGCTAAATTGTAAATTAAATCGTTTCTTTTGTATTGCTTTGAAATTAGATACAATTTAAACTTTTGTTTGAGCACAATTAAAATAGCGCGTCTGGTTGCAACGCCATGATGTAATTTGGTTTAAAAATGGCTCCTATATTCAACAATGCAAAGAGTATTTGTTATATCCTACATTATGAAGCGGTTTCCATGTTACGCTATGCTCTAAAAAGCTGCTTTCTTGCTACACAAGACAGTATAAAATTTTCTTTTGCTAAATATAATAGTTAAGAAAAATGATTTATTAACATCTTACGGTATGAAGCTATTTTATTTTTTACATCCATAAATTTCACTCGTTTGCTTCAAATTCATTATGCATCAACAGTATAATACTGTTACATTCTTGCATCAACAGTATAATACTGTTACATTCTTGCATCAACAGTATAATACTGTTACATTCTTGCATCAACAGTATAATACTGTTACATTCTTGCATCAACAGTATAATACTGTTACATTCTTGCTTCAACAGTATAATACTGTTACATTCTTGCATCAACAGTATAATACTGTTACATTCTTGCATCAACAGTATAATACTGTTGCATTCTTGCATCAACAGTATAATACTGTTACATTCTTGCATCAACAGTATAATACTGTTGCATTCTTGCATCAACAGTATAATACTGTTACATTCTTGCATCAACAGTATAATACTGTTACATTCTTGCATCAACAGTATAATACTGTTACATTCTTGCATCAACAGTATAATACTGTTACATTCTTGCATCAACAGTATAATACTGCTACATTCTTGCATCAAAAAGTACTAATAATGTTACATCCTCTAATGCGGGATGATATTGTTTTCGTTTAGCCCGTAAATCATATTTTCAAGGCAGGTCTCTGCCCCCCCCCCCTTCATTTCTTGGGCAGCCGACCACCAGGTGGTCCATCATTTCGTCGGCCTGGGAAAATATCGTCAGTTTGGATCCCTTCTAGTATCTAATCGGTGGAGATAACTGCGCGTAACACAATGGCCTGTCACCATCTGGATGATGACGCTGTAATCTTGTCTCTTGAGCTCCACCATGTATGGCTTTTGCTCAGTCTTGGCATTCTCTGTTAGAGCTGTCGTCCTGAATTCCCTTCAGCCCAGCCGTTTAGCTCACGCTACTGGGTCATTGATTTAGGACTTTACCGCCTTTGGCATGGATGCCTCCTATTGTATTCAGAATGGCGCAGATCACTGTAGTCTCCATCGAGCCCCTTGCCACACTCTTAAGAACAGAGCATGAGTCAATGAAGACTAGAATGTCGGGTAAGCTTTTTCTCCTTGCTAAGAATTGGGGAACTCTCTTAAAGGACACCAGCATCGCTTCTAGTTCGGCATCGAAGCTGTTTCTTTTTTTTTTTCACTGGGCTCCGATAACTCCTGGGGTGAAGCTATCTCGTTTGGGTATTGAATAAGTGCCTCGTATCTACAGTAAGGTTCTCGGGCGAAGCATGAGCGGTCCGTGAAGTCCTTGACTTTGCAGTTCGGATAGTTTTCAATCTTTCTTAGAGTTTTATCTTTGTTCTAATTGGGAGTTTGATTTTGCAAGTTCGAGACAAAGCTCAGGTAGGATTAGGCTTTCGTGGGGGACCCGTGCCGGGATCACCCTCACACTCTCATTGCTTTTGGGTAAAGCTAGATCTCCCTTGAGATCGTTGACCGCGTTCTTAAAGGATGGTCTCTTTAGCCTGACTTATTTATCCATTTGTTCTGTAACTGAAGGCAGGGTTCCTGCCTGTCCTTGCGCCGGTATCACTCAACCATCTTTAGGACTGCCTTTTTCCTTTCAGTATCGATTGTTTCTACGCCTGCTACAATTTCTACTGCGGCTATTGGGTTAGTGCGTAAAGCCCCACACACAAATCTTAGAGCTCGGTTTTGTTTGCGGTCCAGAGTTCTTGAGGCGCGCGGTGCGCAAAGATCTGGGGCGGGAAGCTGTAGACCATTGCACCTCTCTCGCTAACAAGATAGAGAAGTCCGCCCACGTGTGAAGCTTTAGTGAACCGTCTCCTCGTATTTACGACCATTTTCTACCCGTTAGTTGGGCCTTCCAATATGTCTAGGTCGCCCTAAAAGTGGATTTGCAGTTGTTTGACATCCTTACCTTAGATTCAAGCTACTAATAAATCAGCGAATGTGGCGTTCTGGGACTCCAACTGTTTGGTCAACAATATAGGCGAGTGTACATCTTAGGGCTTACAACTGCGCGAGTCCGTCCTCAAGGACAAGTTGATTTGACAAGCTTTGGTTAACACGTGGGCAATTAATCGGTTCTGAGGAAATTTCTCTGCCAATTTGTGAATCTGGACTTTATAAATGAGGCCCGCGAGCTAAACTTTGTCGTATGCCTGTTGAAAATAAAGAACACCGAGATCATGTGATTTCTAATTTCAAGTTCGTTGGTCATCAACGGATGAGTTGGTCCATTGGTTTGCGGCTCTTGCGGAACCCACCATGCGTTGGAGGGTGGCCCTGTTTCTTCTCTAAAAATCAGTAGAGTCGTGCATTTATCATTGGCTCAGCCACATTCCCCAAAAACGATATTAGAGAAATTGGACGGTGGCTGGCTGGCAAGTGTCGTGGTTTTCCTTATTGGCAATGAGAATGACTATTGCTTTTTTTACACGATTTCCGAATGCTGCTTGTAGTTCTATTTATGAGAGCCAGCACAATTTCTTTCGAGCCTTTCCCCAGGTGGCTTAACATTTTGTTTTGGACTTTGTCGGGCCCTGGAGATTTTTACATTTTGAACTTTCCTAGAGCTGTTCGCAATTATTGCATGGTGAAAAGTTCTGCCAAAAAATCTTGATGAGACCAAACACGTTGGGAACGAGTGCCCTTCCTCCTCTGGATTCTTACATTGCGACATTAGTCAGTCTCTTTGGCTATTTTATTCACTTGTGCGAAGTGCTTACTGGGCGGCCGTGTTCGTTTGGTGTCGCTCTCCTCAATCGATTTGTGGTTTTTATTGGATGGGTGTTCCTCGCCTTCCCCATGCCAGAGAGTTTCCTCATGAGTCACTACAATTTTCTAATGCATTTACACACTTTAATTTATTTGCCTTCTGAACTGAAGTCCGGACTTCAGCCATGCTCGAGCTGCATGTGTATTGTTCTTGACGATTTGTTCTGGGCTTTTTCTTGTTGCTTAATCAGTTCTTACGGGTCCTTTTCGGAATAGCTTGAACTTTTGATTCCCGTTCGTTTTGGGTATCGTCTTTGTTACGCACTGGCTTCTAATATGAGAAATTAATCTCCTATTTTAATTGTATTGGCTCGTTGTAAACAGTACCTAACAAAGAACGATACCATAGAGTCAACAATAGTAGAGATACGAAACCAAAACAAATGCTAGTTACAATTAATAAGATTTATTAAGTCTTAAGATAATTACAAAAGAAAAGAAAATATATTGACAATCTTCAACTTACAGTATGGTAGATCTTGTACCGGTACACAGTTAACACAGAATAATGTGCCAATGAATAATGATGAAATGCGAAATAAACACATATGAGTATGAGCACACAAATACACAAAGAATAATACATGCCTCGTAAAGTTAATAATATCTATCTGAACCTCTGTCTCTCCGTATCTGTCAATCCCTTATATACGTGTAGCGTAAGACGCTTCCAGAAAAGAATTATGAGGTGTTGTTAACATTTCTCGGTTATCGTGAAGATTCGACAAGATACCAGGAGAACATACTACCCAAAGTGTGATTGGCAGTGGTTGTAAACAAGATACGTCAAATAATTTTTAAACCACGCCCACAACAAACGCTACCGTCTGCTAGGGATCTAATTTAGGCCAAGCAAGGCTCACGCACGGTAAATGTGTGCTACATAACTGTCTTACATGCGGTGCTCCGGATTTCACCATTACACCTCATGTAGATGAAATCGATTTAGCCGGATTCAACATCTATTTCATTGATCATGGTCTTCGACTTTTTCTCAACCGTCCACATCCAAAAGGAGCAACTGGTCCTATTCGAAGCAGGCTTTAGTCGTGCCAAAGGTGACCTCTAACATGTTAGAGAGTTGTTGCTTCTTATTTCACTTGCAACTTCCAGACTGTGCTTGGACTCGAGGTCTGCTGAGATAAGCTTTAGTTCCGGGCGTTGCTCCATGCTGAGACTCGTGTGAAGAAGAGTGGGCGCACTCTCTCCGTCCTGAAGACTGATTAGGTTTGTCTCAAAGCAGACCTCCTCGATGCATCTCCCGGGCGTGTCCCTCTCTACATATGCCAACATTAGCGATTGGACGTAAAAGTCTACCGCAATAACACTATTTTCTAACACTGTCTTCCCCGCGGTAGGTAGAGTAACCATTAGTCACGGGAAAAGTTTTGACCATTTCGGTTACCCTCACGCTAAATGTATTCGTGTTTGTGTCATTCTTCACTTCCACTACCCGCGGCATTTTCCACACTTGAGGTGGTATAGCAAATATCGTGAGATTAGGAAAGCATTAACATGTAGTAAGGTTTTCTGGATTAAGGCTACATTCACTTCACGTAAGTGGAGTAGTTTTGTTATTTTGTGTGACTTCTGCCTTATTGCACACACATTAAACTTTACCACCACCTGGGCTTGTTTAGGATGGTTTTTTGCTCCTGTTCTTCCATGATCAGTCACTGGGTGGCCTTGCGCTGTCCTGTCGTGCGTGACCTGACAGGCGTAATGTTGAAAATGTTGAATTGCTAAGCTACTTCAAAAGGAAGCTAATCAAATAAGCAGAGGCGTCCATCAAGGTTACCTCAACGTTTTATTGTAGGAATCCTACCAACATGGAGCACTAGACAAGACAGCACAAAAACATGACGACGCCTCACAACAGATAATGTGGTGTGCAAAGCAATGCGTAATCAACATACATTCAGTACTTTGTCATTTTCCAACACGTCAGTCTGGGGTTGGTGCCCTGCAACCGCAATAGTAGTCTTAGCCGTGTCGGCCCTGCGTCCCGACAGCGGCAGACAGGGGTTTACAAAGGTAGGTTGCGAATCATAGTTTGAAAATTTTAGTGTACCCACCATAAGATTTGGTTTGGACAGAATGCTTTTTCTCATTGAGCCCGAGGCTTTGCGTCACATATTTCCTTGCCCAGTGAGTCATACGGTCAAAACATGTTAATGTGTCGGGAGTTTTTTTTAGCTTCGAGTGATCATGTTCACTCTACTAGTCCGCCGTGCCACGTAGAGGCAAAGCCCTTGTGGACACCGTGGGAGCACCGCCTTAATATCTGGTGACATAAATCTGTGGTGTAAACGCGGAAGAGTCCTTACAATATTATTATGCTACAGGGGCGTTTAAAAAAATGTGCAGTTGCGATCCTTGCTGGTGGAGAACTGATTAGGATTCTTAAAAATTGCGTTACTGTGTACGTGTTTTGTCAAACTTTCAGTCCTGTCACCCCTTTTCGACATTATATTTTATAGTGGATTTTTTTTTCGAAAAACATTTTGTAGGTGTGGTTTGACTATTTTGTGATGTCTTTTTTGATCAGATACGTTGTCTGTTTATTTTTTTTTTCCGACCAGCCGACTTCTTTCAACTGTACACCTTCCGACTTTGGGTCCGTCGGTTTCTTATGAGTACCTTGTTACTGAAGCTGTCTTGTGTCACATCAAATTACCCATTTAATCCGTTTCATGTTTCAGATAATTGAATCTAACAAGTCGCATATATTCGGCAAGCATTCGAGCGCACTTGTTAAGATGAGAAGTTTCTACCAAACGTGCATGGACGAGGAGCGTCTTGAAGAAAAAAGCAAACCAGGGATTATAAATGTAAATAGTTTGGACTTGTTCATTACTTCCCACAAAAGTATTTAAGTCTATTTGTAGGAAAATGCCACCACTTCCCCAAAAACCGTATAATCACATCAAACGAATTTTTTTTTTGAAATTTCCTGTACATAATCTTTCTACACTCTAACATACCGAGTGTCGTAATAATACAATTTACAAATGAAAGAAAGCCACAACAAATCCTCATATGATGGTCCCAGGAAACACAGTCAAAAACAGCCCACTGATAGCCACTCCATATGTGTGTAGTATAGCCACTCACTCTGTGTGTAATATAGCCACCCCTCTGGGTGTAATAAAGCCACTCTCTCTGTGTGTAATATAGCCACTACCTATGTGTGTAACTTCTCACACAGAAGAAGGTCTGCAGGGGCTGGTTAATCGCCTATCACATGCTTGTAAGGAGTTTGGTCTTTCGATTAATCTACAGAAAACTCATGTAATGATGCAAGAAGTACCGTCACCTCCAATCTTCTCTATTGAGGGTCATAATCTTTCGGTTGTTGATCATTTCATATACCTGGCATCCAATATTTCTAGTTCTCTCTCCGTTGATGAAGAGATCAATATCAGGATTGCAAAAGCAGCAGCAACCATGGCTAAACTGAATAAGCGGGTGTGGAATAATCTCAATCTAACTGATAAAACGAAAATAAGTGTCTATCAGGCCTGCGTGCTTAGCACGCTCCTATATGGTAGCGAAGTGTGGACCACATACACCAGTCAGGAGCGGAAACTCAACAGTTTCCATCAAAGATGTCTGCGTCGCATTTTGCGCATTCGTTGGCAGGACAGGGTGCCTAACGTGGATGTCTTGGAACGTGCACACATGTTTAGCATATTCTCCTTTCTCATCAAGAGACGCCTTCGCTGGTTAGGTCATATACGGCGAATGGAGGAAGGACGTATCCCAAAGATTCTGCTGTATGGAGAGTTGGCAGAGGGGACAAGGCATATTGGACGACCGCGCCTGAGATTTATTGACGTTTGCAAACGAAGCATGAGGGAAGCCAATATTGAAACAAACGAATGGGAGTACATTGCCAAACATCGCTCCAACTGGAGTGTTGGAGGAGTGAGAAAGGCAGAAGTTACTCGAATAGAGGCTCTCGAATCAAAAAGAACGATTCGAAAATCAAGAATTTACCGGGTTTCAACATTCTCCTGCGAGAGATGCGGCCGTGATTGCCATTCAAGGATTGGCCTAGTGAGCCACTCGTCAAAGTGTAGAACTATATAGCTACTCCATCGTCTCGCGTAGACGGAAGGATTCCATAATTAATAATATGTGTGTAATATATCCACTCCCTCTGTGTGAAGTATAGCGACTCAATCTGTGTGTAGTATAGCCACTTCCTCTGGGTGTAATATAGCCACTCCCTCTAGGTGTAAAAAAGCCACTCACTCTGTGTCACAAATGACTAGGGCAGGGTGTAACAATGACGCTCCATTACATTTCCATGTTAGTAATAATGCTATTTTGTTCGGATTTCCCCATGGGTCACACCACGTTAGCTGGATTTTGTATGGGTGATGGGCGATTTCTGGGAGAGGAGGAAAAATGTTTTGAGGTTAAGGAGCGTTGAAGATTACTAAATGTTTTGGAAGTTGGGAAGCGTTGAAGACTAATGGATATTAACGGTTTGAAAGGGAATATTATTAGACTGTATTGGATCTATTAAAACATTCTTTGTTTATAGTTGTCAAGGAGAAATTTCTTAGTCATTCTTTGAAGGCTGTGTTGTCTTCGTTATATTTCCTCAACGTCTGGACATTGAACTTTCACAGAGAGGAGCAACCCCTGCTTCAACCAACACCAATACTACTTGGTACGCAACGTGCAATACCTCATACTACCATCATCTAATCTATGACACTCTGTGTGCAATATAGCCACTACCTATGTGTGTAATATATCCACACCCTATGTGTGCAATATAGACACTCCATCTGTGTATAGTATAGCACTCCGTCTGTTTTCGGCATTTTCATTTTATTATCAAAAATACAAAATTTTCTCTTTTTTTTATAACATTTATGCTTCCCGATTTTGATCCTCTGGCTTCCATGACTCCTAGCATACTTATATGTGATTTGTCATCTCTGCTACCATCCTGCTTCACTGACTCCTAGCATACTTATGTTGTACTTTCTCATGTCTGCTGCCATGTTGCTTCACTGACTCCTAGCATACTTATGGTGTTCTTTTTCATCTCTGTTCCCATATTGCTTCACTGACTCCTAGCATACTTATGGTGTACTTTCTCATGTCTGCTGCCATGTTGCTTCACTGACTCCTGGCATACTTATGGTGTACTTTCTCATCTCTGTTCCCATCTTGCTTCACTGACTCCTAGCATACTTATGTTGTACTTTCTCATCTCTGTTTCCATCTTGCTTCACTCACCCCTAAAATATTTATGTTTTACGTTTTCATCTCTGTTGCCAACCTGCTACTGAATCCTAGCATACTAATGGTGTACTTTCTCATCTCTGCTGCCATGCTGCTTCACTGTCTCCTAGCATACTTATAATTTACTTTCTCATCTCTGTTGCCATCTTGCTTCACTCACCCCTAGCATACTTATAATGTACTTTCTCATCTCTGCTACCATCCTTTTTCACTGACTCCTAGCATACTTATATGTAATTTGTCATCTCTGCTACCATCCTTTTTCACTGACTCCTAGCATACTTATATGTGATTTGTCATCTCTGCTACCATCCTGCTTCACTGACTCCTAGCATACTTATGTTGTACTTTCTCATGTCTGCTGCCATGTTGCTTCACTGACTCCTAGCATACTTATAATGCACTTTCTCATCTCTGCTACAATCCTCCTTAACTCACTCCTAGTATACTTATAATGTACTTTCTCATCTCTGCTACAATCCTCCTTAACTGACTCCTAGTATACTTATAATGTACTTTCTCATCTCTGCTACCATCCTGCTTCACTGAATCCTAGCATACTTATAATGTTCTTTCTCATCTCTGCTGTCACCTCATCAATTTTCCTAATTTCAGTTGTCTGACGTTGGCGTGCTAATGTAAGAATGTTTAGATGCCTTTATAGCAAGATTTTTTTTAAAACCCCGATGGATCGCTTGGCCAATCCTAGAAGCCATACAGACAAGAATTTGGCTGTGAGCATTCTATCCCCGGATTCTTGCAAGTGTGTCCCTTACTTATCAACATTAAAATATGTTCTTGAAAAACGAAGGAGCGATAAATACGTTTTTTCTCTCCAACAGCTGCTTGATTACACTATAGTTTTTCAATGAACAAGTTCTGATGTTTCTCTGAGTTTGGACTTAGAAACTCCATAGAGGTGTTAAACAACATAGTTCCAAGCTACGCCCATTTACTTTCGACGTTATGATTTTTTTCAGAAACAATCATTCCGAAATTTTCTCCCTGAGAATCCAAAAAAATATTTCTGGATAGTGTGTCTGTTCAGATTGTAGATCCAGATGTCTGTAGGTCTATTGTCCACCCTCCCCTCCACCCACCCCCTCCCCCTTTTGTGTGCGTCTTTTGGGTTGTATTAGGATGTTGGTCTTGGTGATAGTAATTTTTAACGTTTAATTTTTTTTCCAATTTTGAATGTATGGTCTTGTGTGATGGAAAAGGGAGGTGGGGGAGGTGGGGGGGCTCATTCTCTCCCGGTGACTTCCTCATTGGTGGCGACCGAATTGAGTACCTGTCTGTTTTGGAACCAACTCATGCAAACTAGGTCACATTTTATTATTCTTTTGTTCATGTGGTGTCAACTTCTTGTGACTCTCTCATTGCCCTAATGGTGTAGAGACATCGAGGGGACCCTGCAACTCCTGCATCTCAGCAGTCCCCGAATATATAAGATGCCAAATATTGTTATAAGAAAAAGAACATTCATAGAATTTATTATTTTAAATATCTTTGAAATGTCCCCCCAAAAAAGGCGGGTGAATGGGAGTATGTGGACTAGAACATTCAAGTGACAGCTGTGTAGTGAAGCTACTGTGCAGTACGAACACTGCTGATGCATTGCTTACCTATATATATATTGGAACGCTAGGGCGCTGCCTATGTTTCGCTGAAATTTATTAGAGACATAAAAATTTGTACACATCCTAAAATGAGGTTAACAAGTAAAAAAAACAACTAAATATCAAAGCGTCGTCAGAATTGGATGACAACATTTCAGCAACTATTTTGGTGAGAGCTTTACAAATTTTCTGTGAGACAGCAGCCTTAAATAGTAGATATGGATAGCGATATCCCCATGTCAGGAATATTGGGCATGAAACAGTTGAAACTGAGTGATTCAATTACTTTTTTTTAAAATTATGTTTATAACGAATTAAGGAAATGTTGAATCTCTGATATTATTTTTTTTAAAACACGTATTGCATATGGTGCATACAACTATTTATGTTCAACAATTAGGTAATCAACGAACTTGGTTCTTGGACAATGACCAACGTCAGCGTTACTCCTTTTGACAAAAAGAACTGGAGCCTCCAGGAAACCCTTATGAAACTACATAAAATGGGATCATTCTTCTTTTTTTGTGTAGGCAGAGCTACAACCACACTGGATGATACGAAACAAAAGAAAGAGACACTAATAGTAAGTCATCAGCTGTGTGCATGTTGGTGGTAAGCTTTAAAATGCAAGTGTTCACATCTTGACACGTTGGTACGGACATTCAAACAATATATAGATGAATGATGCAAGCAATAAACACATTTATATTACTTTAATTAAAAGGTGGGAAAAAGGATATTTTATTCTATAAGTTTGTCATGATAATAATATAAATAATTGGCGTGCAGAGTAGCCTTAGAATAATTGCATTGTCATGTTTTATGATTGTAAACAAATGAGAACATTTAAGCGTCATTATGAGACGAATGAAATATTTCAGGTGGGATGGTAAGAGAGACCCCAAGAGGATAGAAATGTATAAACACCCAGAAGATGATGTTTTAAACATGTATACATCATATCAAAGGAGAGATAAAAATGAAAAAAAAAAATCCTCTGGTCATCTGAGACATTTGTGAAGATTGGAGATAAAATAATTGTGAAGATTCAAGATGAGATATTTGTGAAAATTGAAGTTGACATAATTGTCAAGATTTCCGCCAAAGGTTTCAATTAAGATTTTATGGTGTTGTTAATTTCAGACATGAAAAACGATAGAATATAGTTGTTCTTTCATTGACAGACTTTAGATAGGATTCAAGCCTAGAAGTTAGTTATTATTTATGTTCAAATTTTAAGGTAAATAAATTTTTAAACGTTATTTAGGTTTTTAGTGTGAATTAAAGTTAGGATAATAATTCGGATAAAATATGTTTGTTTGATGTCATTGAGGACAAAAGTCTATCGTCGTTAACAGTTTATAGAAAGAAAGTTTTAAAAAAAAGAACAGCGCCTAAATGTTGACGCGATAGAAATGAGATGTCATGTAAAATTTAATTTTTCATAAATATTGAAAACTAAATTTCAGTGGTTAGTTAAGATTAAATAATAGAAATAATTGAGAGAAAGTATGGATTAAGTTAAGAGTTAAGATAGTAGTGAGGCTGAAAGTTTAGTTATTAATGAAGATTAAAGCCTAGATATTGGAGAGAGTTAAAGTATTCAAAGAGATTTTTGCAAAACTGTTTAAAACAGTGGGCAGTCATTATATAACCTTTTTAATAACATATTTCTATATTTCAGTTTATGCGAGATGAATCAGCGGTCATTTCATATTTGAATAGCGGCCCAATATTCAGGGATCTTTTGATTTCGATAGCTGTCAAATTAGCTGAAGGTTTGGGCGGAGATCCCGAGGAAGCCGAAACAAAAGCCAAGGAGATAATGGAATTTCTTCTCCAATTGGTAAGACGTTATCT
Organism: Lymnaea stagnalis; assembly: GCA_964033795.1. Lineage (NCBI taxonomy): Eukaryota > Metazoa > Mollusca > Gastropoda > Lymnaeidae > Lymnaea > Lymnaea stagnalis. The sequence continues at coordinate 171,385 of CAXITT010000645.1, read as the reverse complement.
CATCTATCGACCTCAGTGTTTCTTAGTCTTTGAAACTAAAAGGATGACACGAAAGCTAGCAATACGCTTGGTGGCCGATGTTGGACCAGCGGGTTGGCACGTGGTAACTTAGCACTGACATAATTCATGGTAATATCTTTTTTTTTTAACACTGAGTTTATAAGAATTTGTATATATATTAAAATTTGGTTTGGTCTGAATGTCTTCAAACAATATCAAAATTATTTTTTTTTTTAATTAAACTCAAATAGAAAAGTTTTATTTATTTTATAAAAGCTAAATCAAAAGCTCTAAGTTTCTTTGTTTAATAACCACGTGTAACAAATCAGATAGTGAATTTTCCCCTTTTTAAAAGCAAGATTAATAAATGAAATTGATTGCTTTTTAAGTTGTTAGTAAGAACAGGCGCACGCCTAGCTTGGTATTTTGAACATTTAACACGTTTTTGCAGAGTTTTCATTCCAAATAGTAATTTTTTTGTCCAATTTATGAAGTAATAAAAATGTAACTTTTAATAAGAGAATGCCTATTAAGTCAATTAGTGCAGCGTAACTTCACAGCCAAATAGCACTCACTAAATTTATCTATCACTCATCTACCCAATTATGTGATAGATTAAGTATAGTTCTTAATGTTAAAATATCACTCACTAAATTCACCTATCACTCATCCACCCAATTATGTGATAGATTTAGTATAGTTTTTAAATGTTAAAATAAATATCGATAATATTTCAATATAAGGATTTCAGCGTAGAATTATTTATAGTGTAAAGAAAACAGTGTCGGGTAAAACAGGGGATCTGAGACTTAAGAATTTGACTTATAATTCATGGACGTGCAAATAATGTGTTTGGGTACAGAGGGCGTTAGTATTCCGTGAAGTATTTGATTATTTTTATTAAAATCTGGAGGGCGGGTTGGGGAATCAATACTTTCATTTTTCCCCAGGGAGCACGCTATTCGCCTCGAACATATATATCGGGGGGTTGGAAATAATGTGTACATTTTACGTGGATGATAATATCTCTAAATCCAATATTAAACTTGTGAAAAAGAGAAGGGTTTTTTTTTTTGTTACTGTTATGTTTTCATTGTTTTTATTTCCAACATGTAACATAAACATATACATACATAAATACAAGTTCTCAATCAGGTGTTGGCTTTCTGCTTGCGTCAGGAACACGGTTCATGAGCACACACACACTCTGTCCAGTCTCTCTGCGCATGCGCGCTGTTACCTTGGGTGGCTTTCGGTACGGGCCAGTCCGCTAGTCCACCATAACACCTCCCCGAACAATTACAAGTCCAGTATCAATGGTGCTCGACGTTGTCTTTGAGATCGTCTGGGTATGACATAGTCTGAAGGTCCTGGATGTCGAGGGTTAATCTTCTTCTTAGGTGGACTTGGAGTTGTTGGATGTGTAGACGGTTGATGACTCAGGGGTGCCTGAGCTGTTGGATAAAGACTTCCTGTCATTATATCCAAACTTGGTTCTGAATCATCTTCTTCTGCTCCGTACCTGGGGCGAAGTTGGTCTAAATGTCTCTTCCAAATGGGACCAATTGGATAAATCTTTACCTTAAAGAGACGTAGACCCAAAACGTGGATGATTGTACCGGGAGCCCATCGTGTTTTAGAATCTTTTGCTGTTCCATATACTCTGACGTAACATGGATCTTCCCGGTTAAATGATCAACTAGGACTTCTGTTTGTCCCATTGTGGACGGCTATTTCTTTAAGATGTTGTCCCTGGGCTCGATGAGCAGGAGAGGGAACTAGAGTATCAATAAGTGTTCTTATTTGCCGATTGTTTAGCAGTTGGCTAGGTGATAATCCACTTGCCAATGGTGTCCTACGATACTTTCGCAGAAAGTCTTGTAGAAATTCCTTTAAAGGTAATGAGGATTTCTTTAGTTAACTCTTGAAACTTTGAATGAGTCGTTCTGCAGCTCCATTCGTAGCAGGATAGTAGGGAGCGCCTGCAAGATGTACAATACCCCTCTCCTTACACCAATGCTGAAATTCTTCTGAGATGAAGCAAGTAGCATTGTCCATGACTATGTTGTGTGGATAGCCGAAATGAGCAAAATCTTCCTCCAGAAGATCAATGGTGGCTTTGGTCGATGTAGATGTTGTCCTGTGGATACACGGGTCCTTTGAATAAGCAACTATCACCACCAGCCAATGTTATCCCTTAAAGTTAATTGCATGGTCGATATGCACTCGACTCCATGGTTTTTCTGGCAAAATCCAGGGGTGGATACTTGCTTTGTTTGGGTCTCTGGCGTGTTCTGCACATGCCTGGCATGTTCGACCTATTTTCATGATTTGAGTGTCAAGTCCGGGCCATTATACATATGATCTTGCTAACTGTTTCATCCGCTCGATTCCAAAATGTCCTGTATGCAAGATTTGGAGAACTTGAGCTTGTAGTATTTTTGGTGCCACAATTCTTGACCGATAAAATAGACAATTCGACTCCACAGAGAGTGAGTCTTGAATATTTTTAAAAGCTGCAATATTAGCTGCCTTTTTGTTCAAGTGTTCTTTGTTTGTAGAGGACGGCCAGCCCTCTTGACAATATCTCATTACTGTAGATACAGTAGAATCTTTAAGTGACTCTTTAGCAAGGACTCCTGGGTCTGTTGGTTTGATCTGTAAACTGATTTGATTTGTTTGATCATACAAACAGAATCCATGTCTGCTTCACTTTCTTCAACATCACAAATGTCATCAGGCCCTGAGTGTAGACGACTAAGAGCATCCGCATTGCAATGTTCAGTTAGCTTACGGAATTCAATGATATAGTTATATTGACTCAAGGTAAGAGCCCAATCTGGCTAAACGATTTGCTGCCAGTACTGGTGTTCCTTTTCCTGAACCAAATATACTTATCAGTGGTTTATGGTCTGTCACCAACACAAACTTTCTTCCATACAGATATTGATGGAACTTTGCTAGTGCAAAAATAATTGAGAGTGCTTCCTTTTGAATCTGACTATATTTGCGTTGTGCTGCTGTGAGAGCTTTTGAAATGTTAGCAATAGGGCGTTCACTGCCATCAGGATATCTGTGGAACAGAACACTTCCTATGCCAACATTAGAGGCGTCACAGGATATGCCTATGTCTAGAGTGGGATCATAGTGAGCTAGAGCTGTATCAGCTTCATTTTGCCCAAAGGCAGTACTAGAATAAACGACTGGATGTTATCGGGATAATAACGGTAGGTCTTGTGCGATATTTTATAACTGCTATTGCAAAAACTCATCACAATATATAACTTTAAAAATATAATGATATTTACGTTTCTAACTTCATTGAGTTTTGAGAAGTTTTTATCTGCTATATATTATACGCCTACACTACTCCTTTTCACGCTATTAAATTACATTTTCCTTCTCTATACATGACCTTAAAGTACCCAGTCTGAATTATCACTAATTAATTCACTTTTGTCACTAAAGAAGTACATTGAGGAACGATTACTACGCTAGAGAGACACGTTAGATTAACCAATCTTCGTGCCCTTGAATTACATCTTCTTTGTCTCTAAAAACAAGCTACGTATCAAAACAAAGGAATTAATTTGATAAATAATTAATTTTCTTGGGTAAATACCTGTCGGAGGTAGGAAATAAGATTGTATATTTTTACGTGGATAACATTTTCGTTAACTCCTATGGTATTTGTGAAAAAAAGAGATGTTACATTCTCTGTACACTTATGGAGAACAATAAGAGACGATGTCCTGGGGGAGAAAAAGCTCTACATTTAATACTTCAAGAAAATAAATATGACCTTTAAACACATGAAAAATCACTGTAAGATTTTTTCAAAGAAAATCCAGACGTCAACTATGACAAGCCAATACATTTTGGAAAATAATACGATCCAATGGCCTCAAAAAAACAATGTTCGAAGAAAAGTTTCAAATTGTCTACCTAGGATGAAGAAGAGCTTTCGACAAAATCAGGGAAGAAATTGAAAACCCTAACGTTCCAAAATAGGAATTCTTTTTAGCTGGATCTATCGGAAGTGGTAAAATCTTCGTTTACAAAACAATCATGCACTATCTAGGAATTAGTCTTGCATGTGCATTTACAGGCAAAGCAGTAATTTTTCTTAAGGGATGCAGAACTTACCACAGTCTTTTTAAGCGGCCTATTCGAATAAATGAAATCTCAACCTGTATTATATGAGTTGGGACCAATACAGCAAATGAACTGAAAAAGGCTGAAGTGATTATCTTGGATGAAGCTTAGAGGGCAGTAAATGCAGTTCGCTCACTGTTTAGAGAAATCTTAGCCAAATATCCTAAAGATCCTTGTAAAAACGTTTGGAGGTGGTGCTTTTATTTTTGGTGAGGATTTTAGAGAAAGTTTACCCTTTGTTGCCCATAGCATCAGGACCGAAATACTTTCTCCATGCATTAAGAATAGTAAGTCTTATAAACATGTTAATGAAAATATCCTTTGACGAATTCAATCCGAAATGAAACACTATATCGGCATAGATTCATTTGAACAAGACAATGCATACGCTGAGGAGGCAGCAAACTATTCAATGGAGCTTATCAACAGTTTAACAACTGGAGATATGCTACCTCATGGACTTAACTTGAAATTTGCTGCATTAGTAATGTTGCAACGAAATCTTGTTTTTTTTTAAAAAGAGGTCTTTGCAATGGTACCAGAATAGTCACCAAGCAAATGATGTCAAACGTCATTGACAATGAAATCCTGACCGGATCTTTTGAAGGCACTAGGGTATTTATTCTAATAATTATTCTTTCACCCAGAGAGCCTCACCTTCCCTTTACACTAAGAAGAAAACAATTATCATTTGAGACTTGCTTTTGCTATGCCCATCAACAAAAGCCAAGGACAAACATTGAATTCAATCCGTATTTAATTCCTTAATTCAGTTATCATTCATTAACAACTTTAAGTTGCATTTTCAAGAATAAATTCCTCTTAGCAAGTCAGTTAAAAGTCTTAGGAACTGACCAACAAGGCAATTTAAAGAAGGACTACGAAGTTTTGGTCTAAAAAGAAGATTTTGCTCAATAATTAAACTTCATAGGCAGCCGTTGATTTATCAATATGAGTCAGTAAAAGTGCTCCCCACCTGGTCGTAAAACGGGTAGTAAAGAAATTATGTATCAATATAAATTTATTTTAAAAATATATCACTTTTTTCTTAAATGAATTTAATTTCGCTGTTCAATAGTTTGACTACGTCAATATCTAAAGTCAAATTCTCTCAAAGGATTTTCTAATTTCTCTTTAAATAAAACAAACATTATGCGAAACATTTTAGTTTTACGAAAATAAAAAAATTACATTAGTTTAACGATATGTTGTGAAATTATGTAAAAATTAAGATTTAAGTTTGGCTAAACGCCTCCTTTACCAGACTAGACAAATCAAGGGTGCTGTTTGGCTGAGCGGTCTGAACTTATTCAATCTCAAACTTGAGGACTGAAGTTAAATTTACTCTGTATCCATAATAGAATCGTCATAAACATTGTCTTATAAAGCAGTCATTGATCACATGATGCATTTTAAAAGCATCTATTGTAGAGGTCTTTACTTTATAACATCTTTTTTTATTTCACTTGTGGAAGTTCCTTATTGTTAAGATCTAGTGTAAGTTAGACTCATGTTACGCTGGTTGTGGTATACCAAGCTCTACGGGTAGTTTTATTTGGTGAATATTTCTGGAAGTTTCTATTTGGCGAGAAACGAATTGTTGCAAATGCGTAATAAATAAAAATGTATCATACATAAAAATGTATGCTACTTAAAATTTATGATATATTAAAATGTATGATAAATAAAAATGTGTGATATATAAAATGTATGATGTCTAAAAATATATGTTGTATAAAAATATATTATATTAAAAAATTATGATTAAAAAAATGTGTGATTTATACAAATGAATGATATATAAAAATGTAAGATATACAAATGTATTACAGGAAAATGTGGAACCAACTTACACACAGCCTATGCCGTTGAAGGAGTTACAGGAACAAATAGGTTCTTCAGTAAGTTAAAATTGGTTTTACATATGTTCCTTGGTTACTTTAGGTTGGTTGTTACAACGTGTTCCTGGGTTAGTTTAGGTTGGTTGATAAAACAGGTTCATAAGTAAGTTGAAGTTGGTTGATAAAACAGGTTCCTAAGTGAGTTAAAGTTGGTTGCTAAAGCATGTATCTTGGTAAGTTTAAGTTGGTTAATGCAACAGGTTGTATGGTACGATGAAGTTGGTTATTACAACAGATTCCTTAATTAGTGTAAATTTATTTATAGAGGGGCTAAAGTATAAAAAATGTGGCCTTTATACATTATCACCTAGCATAAATAAGATATATAAATTAAACGTTGATTTTAAAATATAACAATATATATAAGAATGAGCTACAGTAACATAACGCCAAAGAGCCCATACGATTTAAGTACGTTCGGATTCCTAAGAATAAGTATAGTTATTTTCTATTATTTTACCGAAATCGAATAAATTTAAATGCTCAAAAAATATAATAAATCTGCTTTATTTTATTAAAAATTAAAGTTATTTCATTATGAATTACAAATACATTTAAAGTATCAACCAAGGAACCATTTTAAGCATTTTGTATGTGTTTAAAAGTTATGAAAACATAAAAAAATACAAAAAATCATGACCAAAGAATTACACCGTAATCACATTTATCGGGAAAATCCTAGCATCAGTCGTTTTTAGTGCATCTCTTAGTGCGTTCGTTAACATTGCGAACTAAAATTAAAATTAATCTGTTCTAAATAATCACGCAAATGACGTCATAGCGCGAAAACCCTATTTCGCCAAAACTCTTATGTTTCTTTAAATTTAATAACCGCGCGTGACACAACTGATAATTTATTTTCCCTTATTAAAAGTAAAATTAATAAATGCAATTGATTGCTATTTAAATTGTTAATAAAACACACACACATTTTTGCTTTGCATATTTTTACCTTTAAAAAGTTTTGCTTTTTTTTATTCCAAAACTATACTTTAATTAAATTTATAACGTAATAAAAACTAAACTTTAAATACAATTCTAAAAAGAAAATGCGGTTGCAATCAATCAGTGCTGGGCAACTCCATAGCTAAATAGCATTCACTAATACACTTATACCTCATACAAATAAGAACGAACAATATGAAGTGCAAAATATGTAAGTTTGGTAATGAAAGGGACTACAATCCGTTGGAAGATTTTCTAAATTTATTTAAATCTGGGCGGGGGAGGGGTTGGTCACCTTGCCCCAGGCAGCACAAGATGCGTCTCAAAATAAACGAATGAATTTGATAAATAATTAACCTTCTTGGGTACATACATATCGGAGGTAGGAAATAGCATGTGTATATTTTTACGTGGATGACGATATATTTAAATCCTATGGTATTACATTTGAGAAAAAAGAGATGCTACATTCTCTTTTTACAAATATGTGCATGTTCATTTCGTCCAAGGCAGCACAAGATACGTCTCAAAATAAAGGAATGATTTTGATAAATGATTTATCTTTTGGGGTAAATACATGTCTGAGGTAGGAAATAAGATGTGTAAATTCTTACGAGGATGACAACAGAGTTAACTCCTATGGAATTACATTTGTGAAAAATACGATGTTACATTCTCTTTTTACAAATATTGGTATGTTCATTTTGCCCAAGGCAATACGAGATGCGTCCCAAAATAAAGCAATTAATTTGATTAATAATTAACCTTCTTGGGTACATGCATATCGGAGATAAGAAAAAGGATGTGTACATTTTTACCTGGATGACAATATGTTAATTCCTATGGTATTACATTCTCTTTTTCACAAATAAACATATGTTTAGCAAATAAGAAAATCAATGGTGATAACAAATCTTGGGTAAATTTATATAAGTATATCCATGAATATCAAAACCAAATCATATTACACACTTGAAAATTAAATTTTAACAAATGAAAATGGGTAAATATTTCCTTTTTTTTTTTTAATTAAAATAAATTTTTGTTTTTGCTTTGCAAAAAAGTAAAGAAGTGTGTATTTTTATGAGATAAACATTTTTTTTTTTTAAAAATCAGTTACATCTGATATTGGCGTGAACAAAAGTCTTGAGATTTTTTTTAGATAAAAGAATTCTTTGTTTTACGATTTTCTGATAATGTGTAATTTTTTTTTAAAAAGCAAAAATATATTTAAATTTTTTATTAAGATATTACTATATATCGAATTCCTGTAATACAAAATAAATGTATATGATATATATAGAGTTTTTCTTTTAAATTTAAGATTAGTTTATTTTTTTAATTTGTGAGAAAAAAATTGTTATTCAAGGGTATGAAAGGGTAAATTTAAAGTATTTCTCTAGCGTAATAATTGTCCCTCAATTAACTTCTATAGTGACAAAAGTGATATAATTAGTGATAATTTAGACTGGCTAATTTAAGTTCATGTTTGGAGGGGGAAAAGTAGTTTAGGGGCGTGAAAGGGTGTAGAGTACGCGTATCATGTATAGCAGAATTACACTTCTCAAATGTTAATGATGTTAGAAACGTAAATATCATTACATTTTTAAAGTTATGAATTGGGATGAGTTTTTGCAATAGCAGTTAGAAATTATCGCAAAGGACCTATCATTATTTTTCCGATAACATCGGGCCATTTATTCTAGTCAAAAAAGGAATAAAATATTGCAAAAATTAAATTCAGGTGTGTGTTTAAATGATTTCTTGTATTTTATACGGAAAAACAATTTTGTGGGGACCATAAAGTTTTAACGGCCAGAATACGCTAGGACAAAGCATACCGTCATACCATGGATTGAATTTAGTTCATATCCCGCGTTTTCCAATTAAGGGGTTTCCTTGGTCAATATTATTGCTAATTTTGGCACTTCACACCCGCAATTTTAAAATCCTCCCCCACCCCCTCAAAACTGTCTTAAAGAAACATGCATCAAATTGTATCCTTTCATTTTCAATTTGCATAACTGTCTTCATCAACGCATATTTCTGGAAACTCCCTCCGTCACGCTGATCAATGTTACAGTATGGGTTTAAAAAATACGCTTGTGCTAAATGAACTCGCCACCGGAGTGAATTCAGTTTATGTATGGCACATTGCGCCATAATACCTCCCATAGACATTTAAAAATGTCCTTCCGCGATCAAGGCGTCTCGTGTAAACATTGATATTAGGTATATGCCAAAATACATCTCTTAATTTTGAAATAATACAAAGTTATCTGGGGAAAGGACCCCGAAAATGAAAACTCATCCGCTCGAGATTCATCGGCGCCTTCGATTTCCGCCGTTCTTTCCGATGCAAATAATAGACAATTTTTGTAGATAGTCACACCGCCCAGTGAATAAGACAGTATTAGTAACGCCATAAATAGCCACGAAAATGAAACCTCATCCGCTCGAGATTCATCGGCGCCTTCGATTTCCGCCGTTCTTTCCGATGCAAATAATAGACAATTTTTGTAGATAGTCACACCGCCCAGTGAATAAGACAGTATTAGTAACGCCATAAATAGCCAAAGATTTTTGCCACCCTTCCTGTCGAGATATACATTCTTTAGTTATCCGAAAATGCCGCAGCTGCATATAAAGAAAGTACCAACTCCATCCAACTCCTTTATATGCCACTGGCAGGAGCGTAGCTAGAGTTTTGGGCGTCAGGACGAGAATCATTTTGCGAACCCACTTAACTCTCAAACATCGTATTTTCAAACATTAAATACTGTTATAGCCCATTTTGGCGCCCCAGCTTACGGAGATGAGATGCTTCAGAGGCATTTTTGGCATCTGCTATAGGGACCATATCTCCAATGATACAGTGAAAGAAAGGGTTCGTCAGGCTATTGGGGAGTACAATGACCTACTGGTGACTGTGAAAAAACGTAAACTAAAATGGTACGGCCACGTAACAAGGAAACAAGGGCTTGCCAAAGAAATATAGCAGGGCACCACAAGAGGAGGGAGAAAAAGAGGAAGACAAAGAAAATGATGGGAGGATAACATCAAAGAGGGGACAGGACTAATACTGGGCGATGCAGTGCGTAGTGCTGAAGACAGAGAGGAATGGAGGAGGATGGTTCACATGTCCTCTGTGGCGCCCCAACGGTCCAAGGACTAAGGGACATGAGGATGGGGATGAGCTTGCTGGCGTCCTGGGATTCTTGTCCCATCTGGTATCCCTTAGCTAGGCAAATTTTCTTGCCCCCCCCCCACTGAAAACCTAACCCCCCCCCCCACCCCGAGGAAATTGTCTGAAAGAGTGACTGCTCAAAGTAACATAAACAAAACTATGATAAATTTATTAATAGTTATATAAATCTATATGTACTATGATAGCTTTATTTATAGTTATATAAATCCATGTGTACTATGATAGCTTTATTTATATTTTTTTAAAGCCATGTGTACTAAGCTTTATTTATAGTAAAATAAATACATGTGTACTATGATAACTTTCTTTGCAGTCACATAGATATATGTGTACTATGATATCTTTCTTTACAGTCACATACATATATGTGTACTATGATAACTTTCTTTACAGTCACATACATATATGTGTACTATGATAACTTTCTTTACAGTCACATACATATATGTGTACTATGATAACTTTCTTTACAGACAAATACATATATGTGTACTATGATAACTTTCTTTACAGTCACATAAATATATATGTACTGTGATAACTTTCTTTACAGTCACATATATATATGTGTACTATGATAGCTTTCTTTACAGTCACATACATATATATGTCTTGTGATAACTTTCTTTACAGTCACATACATATATGTGTACTATGATAGGTAAAGAAAATGTTGTTTTTTTTAAAGTACCTTTCTTTGTTTCAGTTTTAAATCGTGTATGTTTCTTAAAATATGGGATATATGTCTTTTAAAGTTAAAACAAAACTAATGTCCAATTTCAAACATTATTGAATGCGTCAAGCTTCAGTGGTTGCAGACAAAAGAACGTGAGCTGTGGTTGTTACCGAACCGAAATCAAACTTCTAACAGAGGATTCGCTACTCATCTCGACAATACATTTTAAAATGTGTTTTTGGAAATTTAAAATTAATCTAAATAAAATACAGTATCTTATGACTTGTGTTAAATATTTTAAACACTGCACTTTATCACGTTAGATGAAACTTGGTCCACTCTCTTTGATTCGACAATGACAAATTTAGCGACTGAATGATTTTAAAGAGGAAACAGCAAAAACTTCATTCAAGCGTCATAGCTGATTTTGATGCAATTAATTTAACTTTGATTCGAAGCGGATTTCAGAAAGAAATTTATTACATAGTTTCATTGAATTATTTTATACAAAACTACAAGATAGACGGTACAAAAAAATGTAGTTCTTTTTATTGTATGTAGGCATCTGTGTAGTATCTGTGTTATTTGCACTATCATGTGTGTCAAACGGGGTCGATTTCAGAATGGAAAAGGCCTCGGCTGCACCTCTCGACGAACACCCTTGACAACTGGTTTTGTGTGCATTCCATATTGTTCTTTTTGTGATTAGGACTTTGTTTCAACCATCCTTCGTTTATTAAATTCAAACAATAACTACTCGTTATCAGCGATGCTCTTCTACTCACTCATTCGATGTTGTTTATTTCCTGTTTTTATGACATACCTTTTCATACCGTGGTCGCGGCCGTCCAATAACTTGGACCCCTTTAGTCGTCTCTCCGTTAAACAGATCCTTTAAAATACTGCTTTATTCCACCATCTTGACATGGCCAAACAGGCAGGGACGCCTCTTACTAGAAGTGAACAACATGCAGGGCGTTTTGGAACTTTCCAGAACTGATGTGTTAGAAAATATCTTCTGCTTTCGAATGTGCTAAGTGGGCCACACATATTTTAGGTGAAAGCTGTTGAATTTCGGTTCACAACTGTCTTTACGGTACACACTTCAATGTCATTTTGAAGCGTACTGAGCAAATATGTCTGGTAGACTTTGAGTTTTGTGACCTCGGTGAGTTTAAACCTTGTCCCATCTAGTCTTATAGTCTTACGTGCAGCTGTGATCCTGTTACCCCTTCTTCAATGGAAAGTTAGCTCAAGTTAGATATTAAGGACAATGAGCCATCCGCTACGTCTTAACAAGCTAAATCCCGTTGGTAGGTAACTTAAAACCACGCGGCGAGGCTAATGATCTTCTCGACACGTCTCTTGCAAACGGCGATGTTAAATTTTCGAGGTGTCATAAAAACAATATTTTGCGTGTCGAAGATCTTTTGTATGCGTCCAGTCTAGATGCATGTCGTACTATTCTAAGTAAAAAAAAAAAAAAAAAACTTTTATGATGGTAATAATCCCTTGAAACACAATAATGCTACAGACGTAAATATTGGTAGATGGGTTTTTCTCTTTAGCATTCCGAAAATTCGATTTGTCAAAATTCAGTTTTATTTATTTGAAATTTGGAGAGATATCTTGTTGAGGATATCAATATCTCGAGGACTGATTAGTAACAAATAACGAAGATCAAATTTAGATTTTTCTTAAAAACTTTATTATGTTTTACAAAATTTATTTTGTCCATTTAAGATTGAAGCAATAGACATTTACAAACTGTTTAGTGTAAAAATGTAATGTTAATTGTTACCTTTCAACTTTGAGTGAATATTTTTGTTTCTTTCCTTGAGCTGGATTTGAAAGCTTACTTAAACGAGTTTTTCGGCGATGAACATAATATATCTATGGACACGATAATCGAGTGCTACGAAATGCCCTATTTTATCTCATTGGGGAAAGCTTTAAAGCAGTATGAGAAAAGGTAAGAACTCCGTCGCAACTTGTGTCTGTTTCAATCTGATCTGTGCTTTTCTCTTTGACTGTCGCTTTAAATACCATCTTGTGTAGAACTGCCTACCGAGTCACTTGTGTCTGTTTCAATCTGATCTTGCTTTTCTCTTTTACTATCGCTTTGAATACCATCTTGTGTAGAACTGCCTACCGAGTCACTTGTGTCTGTTTCAATCTGATCTTGCTTTTCTCTTTTACTATCGCTTTAAATACCATCTTGTGTAGAACTGCCTACCGAGTCACTTGTGTCTGTTTCAATCTGATCTTGCTTTTCTCTTTTACTATCGCTTTGAATACCATCTTGTGTAGAACTGCCTACCGAGTCACTTGTGTCTGTTTCAATCTGATCTTGCTTTTCTCTTTTACTATCGCTTTGAATACCATCTTGTGTAGAACTGCCTACCGAGTCACTTGTGTCTGTTTCAATCTGATCTTGCTTTTCTCTTTGACTATCGCTTTAAATACCATCTTGTGTAGAACTGCCTACCGAGTCACTTGTGTCTGTTTCAATCTGATCTTGCTTTTCTCTTTCACTATCGCTTTAAATACCATCTTGTGTAGAACTGCCTACCGAGTCACTTGTGTCTGTTTCAATCTGATCTTGCTTTTCTCTTTGACTATCGCTTTAAATACCATCTTGTGTAGAACTGCCTACCGAGTCACTTGTGTCTGTTTCAATCTGATCTTGCTTTTCTCTTTGACTATCGCTTTAAATACCATCTTGTGTAGAACTGCCTACCGAGTCACTTGTGTCTGTTTCAATCTGATCTTGCTTTTCTCTTTCACTATCCCTTTAAATACCATCTTGTGTAGAACTGCCCACCGAGCCCCTTTGTTTTAAGGACTTTCCTCCCCCCCACCCCCCCCCCCCCAAACATGCAAAAAAAAAAAAATGTTCCTTCCACCACAAAAATCACTTAACATGTTATTTCAGTTGCAAAAATATTCGAATTGTATTGAAAAATTTTTTTTCCATCGAACTGTAAAACAAGAAGCTCTGTGTTTCCATCTAAACAGCAAAAACAGGAACATGAACAACACAATCGCTATACTAAACAAAGTAGCCACACAGTTTCATCCAATTAAGCAAAGTAACATGAACACGTTCGTGTAGAGAAAGCTGTAGAGAAATATCTCTTAACATAACTGCTCTAAACAGGATATTCGTTGGGTTCTATTTGCTTGACAACGGCCTTTTTCGTTAAGATTGATGAAATTATAAAATCAATAAAATAAACAGTACGCTCCATATGTTTATATGATACGAATATTTAAGGCTAATCCAGAAACACCATTCGATTCACTACGAGACGTCCCTACTACCGCCGATTCTTGATGTTCACCTATATTGATGTTTATGTTTAAAACTAGGCTTCCTTTCAAAGATCTCTCGTGGGTGGGTTGCTTGTTAAAATTAAAATTATAACATTTTTTTTTGAACCAATGAAATATTGATACCCTCGATGGAATCATAAGATGTTGTTCACATGTTCTTTTTGTCTGGAATTTAATTTATTGATTATTATTACTTGTATGTCTGTGAGTGCGTGTGTCTGTGTGGGTTTGATTGTGACTGTGAGTCTATCTGTGTGTGTCTGTGTGTTTCCGTGTGTGTTTGTGAGTTTATGTGTGTGTCTGTGTTTGTCTCTGATTGGGTCTAATTATGTATGTTTGTGTATGTGTGTGCCTGTGTTTGTTTCTGTGCTGTGTCTGTGAGTGTATGTGTGTCTCTGTGTGTCTGTTTGTGTGTATGATTGTGTTTGATTGGGTCTCATTTTGTATGTGTGAATGTGTGTATGTGTGTGTATGCGTGTGTTTCTGTGTGTGTCTGTCAGTGTCTGTGTGTCTGTGTGTGTGTCTGTACGTCTGTGCTTCTGTGCGTGCATTTGGGCGTTTGCGTGTGTATGTTTGTGTGTATACAACGTCCCTGTTTAAAGAATACATTTATAGAAATCGAGCGCCTTTAGTTGGAAGAAGTGGAAGTGAAACTGCATTCCCATTGCCACAAATGCCTGTGAAATAACGTTTCAAACAGTTATTGCTAAGTATCACTGACATTAAGTATACCTTTATATTTCTTCACTGGATTATATCAGATTTTAGGGTAGGGCTGGATTCTAAGACATACAAATTCATCATATTAAAAAAAATACCTTTATTTGTACTTTTTATCAAGCATCTAAAATGTCCCATTACCGATGTTTCAAAGTTTTCTATAAATTAATGTTGCTCTTATTTCGTTTTATTTCTTTTTCGTTTTGTTGTTATTGTTATTGTGTGTGTGTGTTTGCGTGCGTGCGTGCGTGCGTGTGTGTGTGTGTGTGTGTGTGTGTGAGAGAGAGAGAGAGAGAGAGAGAGAGAGAGAGAGAGACTGGTTTAACTTGAAAATATTTAGGAGAGGTAATAATTTATTTTTCTATGGCAAAAGGTAGTTTAAAAATTTAGAGAGTTTATATAAGAGATTTTTTTTTGTTTTCTATATATTATTGTTGCTCTTATTTCGTTTTATTTCTTTTTTGTTTTGTTGTTATTGTGATTGTGTGTGTGTGTTTGCGTGCGTGCGTGCGTGCGTGTGTGTGTGTGTGTGTGTGTGTGTGAGAGAGAGAGAGAGAGAGAGAGAGAGAGAGAGAGAGACTGGTTTAACTTGAAAATATTTAGGAAAGGTAATAATTAATTTTCCTATGGCAAAAGGTAGTTTAAAAAATTAGACAGTTTAAATAAAAGCTTTTTTTTTCTTTAAACGTGCATTTTTGGGAAAAAACTTAAGAAGATATTCTCTTTGTATCAACTCAAACACGTGAAGAGAGTTTCTATCCTCCTAGACTGACCCCCAACTACGGCTTGGAAGACATCGACGCCCTCACTTTTTTGTTTGCCTTAAATCATCGAAATGACGTCATCGGCTCCATTTTTATTACAGAACAAAAAAAAAAAATAAAGACTGTGTTTATAATTAGATGATTTTGATAAACAGTTTAATACATTATTTTACAGTAATTATGCATCTAGAAATAGACTCCCCCGGGGAAGCTACACCTTGAATTAAAATATTTTTGTTGGGTGAGTAGGCGAAGTTACAGCTGGCTCTGGTCGCCATAATGTCTGATTTGGCGTTTATACATGCGCTGGCTTTGCTATGGTTGGTGCAGCACAGGGCGCTGGCCTAGCTGTGGTTGGTGCCGCCCTCGGGAAGGCAAAATTTTTGCCAACGCCCGTCCACGAAAATACTCTATGCAGTAGATCGAAAATGTCATCATTCTATTTCAAGTGCCCTGCCCCTCTCCCCAACTCTCAACCTACTCCGATCCCCCCCCCCCAAACCGCCACACCTTTATTTAAAAAAAAGAGTCTAAAATAAACAGTGCTTAGCAGTTTCTCTGTTATAGGCATGCTACATGCCCGAGAAAATTACCAGAATTAATACGAAACTTTTGTAGGAAACCAAAATATATAAATATTAAATAATTCCCCAAACGGAATTTCCCCAGCGTTCTCCACTGACGCCTACGAGATGAAATAATCTCTTTAAAAGTGAATATTTCCACTAAGGGAGTGAGATTTCATGGTAGAAGACGGCTAATTTTTGTGCTCGGTTAATATTTTATATATTGAAATGTTTCTAGTTTAAAAATGTTTACTTGTAATAACATAGAAACTAGTCTTGAAAATAAATAAGTAAAACAGTAGTATAAATTGTAGGAATGGGGACGGTTTTTGGCGGAGCTGGGGGAGGGATGGTTAAATAGGGAAAATGGTGGAGGGATTTTTATAAAAGACCTCCTGTATGAGGTAATTAAGGTGTGATAATCACATAATTACTTTTAAATTTGATTTTTAATAAATAATGTCCCTTTGTTGTACGATGATTTTAATTGTGGAATTTAATTAATCGTGTTTTTGTGTATTTTGTTATGAGTGGTTCTCAAAATATGATGAGAAATGTGTATTTTAAAAGGGGTGGTTCTAAAGTCATGTAATTTTCTTAATTAAGGACAACATTATACATTTTTTATAGCGATTTTTTCATTGACATTTTTTTCCAAGACAATCATTGTTACATCATTTTTTAATTACATATTTGAGAACAAATTATTTTTTTAAATTGTATATTTTAAGTGGTTCTCATTATGTGGGGGGTCGATTTTCTAACTAGCGTTTCTCATTGTGTGTGAGTCAAAAGGGTGTTTTCTTTTTATGGAATACTTCTTTTGTAACAGAATAAGTTTATTTAAGTTTATTGAGGGGTACTCAAGGTCGGGTTATAGATATTATCGAGTGTTTCTTATTAGTTGGGGGTCCTTTTAGGTTGTATTTTAATAGTTTTAAAATTAGTATTATTATTGTATTTTAATAAGTTTTCTTATTCTTGTATATTTTAAGTGGTTCTCATTATTATTATACGTGGTTTTATATAGCGTGGTACCCCAGCCTAGGGCTGGGCTCACCACGCTGTACTTACAATTTAACAAACGTAATAAAAATCCAAAATAATTAATTGGCGTGCATTAGTTAAATAAAGCAAAAGAAATGTACACTTAAAAACATTTACAACTCAAGCCATGGACGACACTCAGTCAAGCCATGGACGACACTCAGTCAAGCCATGGACGACACTCAGTCAAGTCATGGACGACACTCAGTCAAGCCATAGACGACACTCAGTCAAGTCATGGACGACACTCAGTCAAGCCATGGACGACACTCAGTCAAGTCATGGACGACACTCAGTCAAGTCATGGACGACACTCAGTCAAGTCATGGACGACACTCAGTCAAGTCATGGACGACACTCAGTCAAGTCATGGACGACACTCAGTCAAGTCATGGACGACACTCAGTCAAGTCATGGACGACACTCAGTCAAGTCATGGACGACACTCAGTCAAGTCATGGACGACACTCAGTCAAGTCATGGACGACACTCAGTCAAGTCATGGACGACACTCAGTCAAGTCATGGACGACACTCAGTCAAGTCATGGACGACACTCAGTCAAGTCATGGACGACACTCAGTCAAGTCATGGACGACACTCAGTCAAGTCATGGACGACACTCAGTCAAGTCATGGACGACACTCAGTCAAGTCATGGACGACACTCAGTCAAGTCATGGACGACACTCAGTCAAGTCATGGACGACACTCAGTCAAGTCATGGACGACACTCAGTCAAGTCATGGACGACACTCAGTCAAGTCATGGACGACACTCAGTCAAGTCATGGACGACACTCAGTCAAGTCATGGACGACACTCAGTCAAGTCATGGACGACACTCAGTCAAGTCATGGACGACACTCAGTCAAGTCATGGACGACACTCAGTCAAGCCATGGACGACACTCAGTCAAGTCATGGACGACACTCAGTCAAGTCATGGACGATCCTCAGTCAAGGCGTAGACGACACTCAGTCAAGCCATGGACGACACTCAGTCAAGCCATGGACGACACTCAGTCAAGTCATGGACGACACTCAGTCAAGTCATGGACGACCCTCAGTCAAGGCGTAGACGACACTCAGTCAAGTCATGGACGACACTCAGTCAAGTCATGGACGACACTCAGTCAAGTCATGGACGACACTCAGTCAAGTCATGGACGATCCTCAGTCAAGGCGTAGACGACACTCAGTCAAGCCATGGACGACACTCAGTCAAGCCATGGACGACACTAAGTCAAGCCATAGACGACACTCAGTCTAGCCATGGACGATACTCAGTCAAGTCATGGACGACACTCAGTCAAGTCATGGACGACACTCAGTCAAGTCATGGACGACACTCAGTCAAGTCATGGACGACACTCAGTCAAGTCATGGACGACACTCAGTCAAGTCATGGACGACACTCAGTCAAGTCATGGACGACACTCAGTCAAGTCATGGACGACACTCAGTCAAGTCATGGACGACACTCAGTCAAGTCATGGACGACACTCAGTCAAGTCATGGACGACACTCAGTCAAGTCATGGACGACACTCAGTCAAGTCATGGACGACACTCAGTCAAGTCATGGACGACACTCAGTCAAGTCATGGACGACACTCAGTCAAGTCATGGACGACACTCAGTCAAGTCATGGACGACACTCAGTCAAGTCATGGACGACACTCAGTCAAGTCATGGACGACACTCAGTCAAGTCATGGACGACACTCAGTCAAGTCATGGACGACACTCAGTCAAGTCATGGACGACACTCAGTCAAGTCATGGACGACACTCAGTCAAGTCATGGACGACACTCAGTCAAGTCATGGACGACACTCAGTCAAGTCATGGACGACACTCAGTCAAGTCATGGACGACACTCAGTCAAGTCATGGACGACACTCAGTCAAGTCATGGACGACACTCAGTCAAGTCATGGACGACACTCAGTCAAGTCATGGACGACACTCAGTCAAGTCATGGACGACACTCAGTCAAGTCATGGACGACACTCAGTCAAGTCATGGACGACACTCAGTCAAGTCATGGACGACACTCAGTCAAGTCATGGACGACACTCAGTCAAGTCATGGACGACACTCAGTCAAGTCATGGACGACACTCAGTCAAGTCATGGACGACACTCAGTCAAGTCATGGACGACACTCAGTCAAGTCATGGACGACACTCAGTCAAGTCATGGACGACACTCAGTCAAGTCATGGACGACACTCAGTCAAGTCATGGACGACACTCAGTCAAGTCATGGACGACACTCAGTCAAGTCATGGACGACACTCAGTCAAGTCATGGACGACACTCAGTCAAGTCATGGACGACACTCAGTCAAGCCATGGACGACACTCAGTCAAGCCATGGACGACACTCAGTCAAGCCATGGACGACACTCAGTCAAGCCATGGACGACACTCAGTCAAGCCATAGACGGCACTCAGTCAAGCCATAGACGACACTCAGTCAAGCCATGGACGACACTCAGTCAAGCCATAGACGACACTCAGTCAAGCCATAGACGACACTCAGTCAAGCCATAGACGACACTCAGTCAAGTCATGGACGACACTCAGTCAAGTCATGACGACACTCAGTCAAGCCATGGACGACACTCAGTCAAGTCATGGACGACACTCAGTCAAGCCATTGACGACACTCAGTCAAGCCATAGACGACACTCAGTCAAGCCGTAGACGACACTCAGTAGCATTTTTTTTTTGTCAGATGTGGGAATGAGTCAGGATAGTAGATTTTTAAAAAGATGTGTTTTGAGAGCAGTTTTGAAGGCTGTGATGGTCGGTATATTGCGGATGTGTAATGGAAGAGAATTCCATTGTTTGGGTGCACAGAGAGAGAACTAGCGTTCACCGTATGTTTTTGTTCGAGTTCGATTTTCTAAAGAGCGTTTCTCATTGTGTGTGAGTCATAAGGGTGTTCTCTTCTTATGGAATACTTATTTGTAACATGATTTATTTAAGTTTATTGAGGAGTACTCACGGTTGGGTTAGGGTTCTTATCGATTAGTTCTCATTATGTAAGGGTCCTTTTGGTTGTATTTTAATAGTTTTTAAATTAGTATAATTATTGTATTTTAATTAGTTTACATATATATTTTAAGTGGTTCCTATTATGTGGGTGTCGATTTTCTAACGAACGCGTCTCATTGTTTGTGAGTCATAACCGTTTTTCTTCTTATGGAATACTTATTTTGTAACATGATAAGGTCATTTAAGTTTATTGAAGGGTACTCAAGATTCGGTTAGGGATCGGTAGTGATTAAAGCGATTGTTTTTGTTTATTTTATAGATA
Source organism: Lymnaea stagnalis (assembly GCA_964033795.1). Classification (NCBI taxonomy): domain Eukaryota; kingdom Metazoa; phylum Mollusca; class Gastropoda; family Lymnaeidae; genus Lymnaea; species Lymnaea stagnalis. The sequence goes on along the minus strand of CAXITT010000645.1, from coordinate 150,747 downwards.
TTGTTTTTTGTGTGGTGTGATAATTTAATACGGCGTTTTTAGTGAGTATTTTTGTTGTGGTATGGTTGAAGTAAGTTTATCGATGGGTTCTCATACTTGGGTTAGGGGTCATAAGGGAATGTATTTGTTGTGGTATGGTTGAAGTAAGTTTATCAATGGGTTCTCATACTTGGGTTAGGGGTCATAAGTATTATGGTATGGTTGAAGTAAGTTTATCGATGGGTTCTCATACTTGGGTTAGGGTGTCATAAGGGAGTGTATTTGTTGTGGTATGGTTGAAGTAAGTTTATCGATGGGTTCTCATACTTGGGTTAGGGTGTCATAAGGGAGTGTATTTGTTGTGGTATGGTTGAAGTAAGTTTATCGATGGGTTCTCATACTTGAGTTAGGACTCAAAAGGGAGTGTATTTGTTGTGGTATGGTTGAAGTAAGTTTATCGATGGGTTCTCATACTTGGGTTAGGGGTCATAAGGGAATTTATTTGTTGTGGTATGGTTGAAGTAAGTTTATCGATGGGTTCTCATACTTGGGTTAGGGTGTCATAAGGGAGTGTATTTGTTGTGGTATGGTTGAAGTAAGTTTATCGATGGGTTCTCATACTTGAGTTAGGACTCAAAAGGGAGTGTATTTGTTGTGGTATGGTTGAAGTAAGTTTATCGATGGGTTCTCATACTTGGGTTAGGGGTCATAAGGGAATTTATTTGTTGTGGTATGGTTGAAGTAAGTTTATCGATGGGTTCTCATACTTGGGTTAGGGTGTCATAAGGGAGTGTATTTGTTGTGGTATGGTTGAAGTAAGTTTATCGATGGGTTCTCATACTTGAGTTAGGACTCATAAGGGAGTGTATTTGTTGTGGTATGGTTGAAGTAAGTTTATCGATGGGTTCTCATACTTGGGTTAGGGGTCATAAGGGAATGTATTTGTTGTGGTATGGTTGAAGTAAGTTTATCAATGGGTTCTCATACTTGGGTTAGGGGTCATAAGTATTATGGTATGGTTGAAGTAAGTTTATCGATGGGTTCTCATACTTGGGTTAGGGTGTCATAAGGTAGTGTATTTGTTGTGGTATGGTTTAAGTAAGTTTATCGATGGGTTCTCATACTTGGGTTAGGGGTCATAAGTATTATGGTATGGTTGAAGTAAGTTTATCGATGGGTTCTCATACTTGGGTTAGGGTGTCATAAGGGAGTGTATTTGTTGTGGTATGGTTGAAGTAAGTTTATCGATGGGTTCTCATACTTGGGTTAGGGTGTCATAAGGGAGTGTATTTGTTGTGGTATGGTTGAAGTAAGTTTATCGATGGGTTCTCATACTTGGGTTAGGGTGTCATAAGGGAGTGTATTTGTTGTGGTATGGTTGAAGTAAGTTTATCGATGGGTTCTCATACTTGGGTTAGGGTGTCATAAGGGAGTGTATTTGTTGTGGTATGGTTGAAGTAAGTTTATCGATGGGTTCTCATACTTGGGTTAGGGTGTCATAAGGGAGTGTATTTGTTGTGGTATGGTTGAAGTAAGTTTATCGATGGGTTCTCATACTTGGGTTAGGGTGTCATAAGGGAGTGTATTTGTTGTGGTATGGTTGAAGTAAGTTTATCGATGGGTTCTCATACTTGGGTTAGGGTGTCATAAGGGAGTGTATTTGTTGTGGTATGGTTGAAGTAAGTTTATCGATGGGTTCTCATACTTGGGTTAGGGTGTCATAAGGGAGTGTATTTGTTGTGGTATGGTTGAAGTAAGTTTATCGATGGGTTCTCATACTTGGGTTAGGGTGTCATAAGGGAGTGTATTTGTTGTGGTATGGTTGAAGTAAGTTTATCGATGGGTTCTCATACTTGGGTTAGGGTGTCATAAGGGAGTGTATTTGTTGTGGTATGGTTGAAGTAAGTTTATCGATGGGTTCTCATACTTGGGTTAGGGTGTCATAAGGGAGTGTATTTGTTGTGGTATGGTTGAAGTAAGTTTATCGATGGGTTCTCATACTTGGGTTAGGGTGTCATAAGGGAGTGTTGTTTTTTAAATTGTTTATGTCAAGGGGATGCTAATGAATGGCCTTGTTGGTTATACGTTTAGTTATTTTTATTGGTTCTCAAGATCGAGCTGGAGCTCACTACTCAGAGGTATGGGTTGTAGTATGTTTGGTGGTTCTCATTGTGTGGGAGGTATAAGGGTGTATTCTCTCTTTTTTAAAAAAAAATACTTGTTTATTAACAAGATAAGGTTATTTAATTTTATTGAGGGTTAATCAAATGTTTCTCATTTTGAGTGGTTCTCATTGTGTTGGAGGGATAAGGGTGTTTTCTTTTTTTTTAAATACTTATTTTGTAACATGCTTAGGTTATTTAATTTTATTGACGTATACTCATTGTATAGGTTAGAGGTCATAGAGGCTTCAGCATTAATGGATGAAGGTTGATTCAGGATGTTGTCAAAGTGTTCAGCCCAGCGTTCAATAATTTTTCCTTCTCAGTGATTAGAGTTTACACATCAGCACTCAGACGTGGGGATGATCCTTGTGAGGTGGGACCGTAGACTGTTTTCAGAGCGAGGTAGACATATTTTAAGTCCTATCGGTCCGCATAGCCTTGGATCTCGTCGGCCTGGCCACTTAAACATTTATTCTGCATTAAACGCAGTTTCTGCTTAATCGTTCTTCTTTTACGTTGGTACGCATCTTTCGTTGGGATTGACTTCGTGTTGTACGCATCTTTCGTTGGGATTGACTTCGTGTTGTACGCATCTTTCGTTGGGATTGACTTCGTGTTGTACGCATCTTTCGTTGGGATTGACTTCGTGTTGTACGCATCTTTCGTTGGGATTGATTTCGTGTTGTACGCATCTTTCGTTGGGATTGACTTCGGGTTATTTAGGGAAACGAGGTGGAGACGATGTTTTTCCTGGAGCATTTGCTTGATTACAGCACATGCTATACTACTAACAATGCCATCCACCCATATTTCAATTTCTATGGATAAATAAAAGGCTCTTATAGCATCTTATTCTCATACATAATCCATGTTGCGTTGTATCGAAACTGTGGCCTTTCAAACGTGGACCGTCAATCAATTCCATGAAAAATTGTTAAACCTCATTGATACGACAAGTCTCTGAAAAATCCTAATCATCAAATGGCCGGATAGTGTCCTAGACACTGAGATACTTGCACAGGCAGGTCTCCCCAGTATCCTTAAACTTTAATGCAGTCTCAACTTCTCTAGGCGGCACATGAGATACGAATGTCAAACGACCGCTTGCCCAAAACAATATCCTGTGGTGAGCGGTTGACCGGTGCAAAGATGAAACGTTTAAAGACGCCTTTAAAGCTATGCTGAAAAGCGTTCAATATAGACACGGTCACAGAGCGAAGAGTGGGCAATGGCGTAAAAGTGTGGCGTTACTCTGTACACAAAGGCTCCATACACCATGTACCCAAACGAATAGCGGCTGGACAACACAAAATACATCACAGAAAAACCATGATTAACTCTGTACCATCAATCAACGGCACTTACTGCACAAGAGCATTTCATGCCAGAATTGATTCATCAGCCCTCTGCTTAACCGCACAAACGTTGACAAAAAGCATGTACGGTGATTTAAGGAAGTCGTAGTCTATATCGGCTGAAGAAATGTACGAATATTTTTTGATGACATTTACATTTCCTAGGCGTGACATGATCCACTCGATAATCTATAATAACCGATCTCTACCCTATACTTTATCGCTTAAGACAGTACATTAAAAACAAAAACTAAAACTGTATTTAGCAACCATTAGTCTCTAGCAACGCTCTAAACGTGGTGAATTGCAAGGTGTCTAAGAGGTGTTTCCCCTTCGTCATAGCCCCCATAACCTATCACAGAGTCGAAACTCCTTTCATCTTTTCCCATGCACAGCCGATGTGTTGTATGATACAATTCACACAAATCGGTGAACATTATCAGGTTTATTTATTTCATGGCTTCGTATGCATAAGAATTAAATACTGATGTATAGGATAAATAGAGTTGTCCAAAATTCCCACGCATCCTATTAAAAAAAAAATTAAAAACACTTTCACATCATCTGCCATCCACTACCATCGTTTTAAAATCAGTGACCACCAACAACATCATTTTGACACAACCTTTTCATTCTGGTACCCAGATCTTGTGGATGAGTTACTTAAAGTAATGGAGTTGAAAAATAAAATTAAAAAAAAACATTCTTTTTTTTCATTTCGTTTATTGTGTTATATTTTTAATAAATTTAACCAAAATAAAAAATAAAAAAAAAATCTATTTTTTTTACAGTGTGGTTGCCAACGTTCTGGTTTTCAAGTTCCTATTCGGAATGACGGATTATCTCCCTAAAGATATGCTTTTGCCGGATAGGATATTTCCCAGAGAAAGTCTCTGTAGGAAATCGTTGTTAAAGTTCTTTGCAGCCCCACTGATCGCCCTTTACGTTCAAGATTACTTCAAACCCGAAACGAAGGTCAAGGTAAAATGTCTAAATTATAAATCTGTTTGATTGAAAATGTCATGTAAAAAAACCGTTTCATTATTTGTGACCCAAGTTGTAAAGGGTTTTCTTTTAACGAACCCAAGAACTGGCTGAATTAATTAAACGAAATTTTCTGTGATGGTGATTCGATATATTTAAATAAATATTGATATCAGTCACAGTTATTTAAAAGGTATTGCCACTTGTGTTGCTAAAAATATATTTTACGCAAAGACGGTTGAGTATTTTTCTGGTGTGTTACGCACTGCCTTCTATTGTGAGAAATTAATCTCTTGTTTTAAGTTATTGGCTTGTAGTAAACAGTGCCTAACACAGGAAGATACCAAAGAGAAAGACAATAGCAAAAATACGACACCCAAAACAGTACTAATTTCAATTAATAAGGTTTATTTAAGTATGAATATAAGTACAAAAGTAATATAATTACAAGCATCAACTTACAGAGTATGAGAAGTCTTGTACCGGTACACAGTTAGTACAATGTGCCAATTAATAATGTAAAATGATGAATGCGAATAAACACATTTGAGTAAGCAAAGAATAATAACACTTGTGTCGTTAAGTTAAAAAATATCTCTATATCAATCTCCGTGTCTCTTTCAATTCCCTGGCTTTATTTATGTGGGTATCGCCTGCTTCTAAGAAGATTCGGGGGCAGAATATTCATTGTAGTTGTGACTCGAATATTCTCCAAATTTCTGTAATGTATCACAATTTGGTACCTCATTCGAGTCAAGAGGAACAGGCCATAGATTGTTTTGTGGTAAACAAAGATCAAAAGAAAATAGGCCACGCCCAACACGAGCGCTGTTTAATGTGGGGTCAACCAAAGTTCACGGCACGGGGGAAGTCCTACTTAACAGGTGCAATGTGATTAAAATAGAACAATACACCGAACATGTATAAATAGACAATTTAGTTGGCAATATGTATAAAATTAGAAATTATTTGGAAATATAATTTTTTTTTAACTATTTGAATTTGAGTAATGTGTTTGCTGTAACATGCGATATAGCGAATGTCCTAAACATCGTAAAACGATAGTTTTTATTTGTCTCATATGATTCCACAATCTTTTTTTTTTATTCCTTCATATATAAGATGTATATCATTTGGTTTAGTACATTTTTTTTTTATATTTTCCCATCAAAGGTCTCTTCCATCTTAGTAAATATTAGGAAAGAAACTGTCAAAGCTTTTACTGGTCTCCATTGGATGGATGATAAACTAAAGGAAGCGTTAATTCGAAAAGCCCAACTAGTGGAAATGGACCCGGCTTATCCCGACTGGATTCTTGACCAGGTCACTCTAGACAAAGTTTATGAAAAAGCTGAAATCTTTCCCGAAGAGCTTCTAAAAAGCGTCATTAGTATCAGAAAAGAGATTATAAGGCAACGCTTTCAACTCAAGCCTCATTCACCCACAATGTAAGTATTAATTTTAATTAGTTTGGTTTGGTAGCGAACAAGTAATCAGCAGAGGTAAAACAAGTTATTGATCATTCCATTACTGTATACAAAAAATTGAACTGAAAGTTATAATTAATAAAATAATAAAACATAATTACTATATTAATGTTCTAATTTTTTCTAAAATGATGAAGTCAATGATTTTTCCGAAATATTTTATCGTAAAATTTAAAAGGAACAATATTTTGTTTTTAATGATCCAATTTATTTTTAGTGAGCCAATTCTATAAGAATTATACACAGACAAGAGTTAACATCAATTTGATGCCACTTTTAAACATTTGACAAGGAGTTTCTGTCAAGTTGGAACAAAATCTTGGTTCTTGAAACGTCAAAATAATTCAATGGCCATTAAAGTTTAGGGAGACACAAAAAGTTGCAACCGTAACCATTTTAACCCATGTCCCTTTTTTATTGAAGTTGATAACATCTCGTTATCTATGAAAATATTCAGAAATCAAAGATTGTTTTACTAGCAAAAGTCAAAACGTGATTTAAGCAAATCTTTGTAAAAAAAAAAAAAAAGTGCGGGAAATAATAGGCATAGGAGACAGGTCACTGCCTAGAAGACCGTTCACCTGTACATCAACAATAAAGACTTTTGACCAGTTTCTAAGCAGTGCTAACAAAAAGGAATATTGTGCACCCAACAGAATTTATATGGAAAACAAATTAATACAAATAATTTCTACGTAGTCTCGATCTCGTATATAAGAAACTGACAATTTTACAAAGCTGCAATGTCTCTGTAACGATCATAGAGTGATGATGTTCCTTGTGGTTATTGCTTATATTATTTATTCACATTCACACACGTCACGTCCATGATTATCTAAAAAAGCACAATGGCCAGAACTCCAAGAATTTGCCTCACAACATTTTATAACTGAATACTGTACACCACATGAAATAATATCTCCATAAACCAGAGCAAATATAATTGTCAAAACTTCTTCCACTTCAGATTTGTTGAATCAACATTAAGATGCTGTTTACTACAAAAGTAATAATAGCAAGTGCTAAAAAAGAAATACACTCAAAGGCCATTCATCAGATATCTTCCCTCCGTATCCCAAAACTTCCTTAACTCCCCGTTCCTTCCACATAACAAATCAATACATTATTCGGAAACAAAATTAAAATCTAAATATTTGATCTGTGACAGTCTCTATTCCATATTTGATCTGTGACAGTCTCTATTCCATATTTGATCTGTGACAGTCTCTATTCCATATTTGATCTGTGACAGTCTCTATTCCATATTTGATCTGTGACAGTCTCTATTCCATATTTGATCTGTGACAGTCTCTATTCCATATTTGATCTGTGACAGTCTCTATTCCATATTTGATCTGTGACAGTCTCTATTCCATATTTGATCTGTGACAGTCTCTATTCCATATTTGATCTGTGACAGTCTCTATTCCATATTTGATCTGTGACAGTCTCTATTCCATATTTGATCTGTGACAGTCTCTATTCCATATTTGATCTGTGACAGTCTCTATTCCATATTTGATCTGTGACAGTCTCTATTCCATATTTGGTTTCTATCTTGTACTTCCAGCCATTTTCATTACGTTCTTCTGATCGTTATTTTTGCTTGGGACTCACGCCTGTTCTTATTCTTTTCTTTCATTTATAGTTATTGGTATTGTAAATGTAAAATATCATCAAAGCAGAGTATTCTCTGTCTTCCGAACACCATCTAAGTCTTTTTTTGTATGTCTTGATGAGGCTGCCCAACATTGTGACGTATAGTACGGTGTCTAGAGGTCGGTCCCTGCGTTATGGACACAGAAAAATTTGCAATTGTATAAAATACGTTTCTTTCGAACTCCTACGTTGAATGACCTTCTAGCCCCCTACAGAGCTGATGTGTTGAATGACCTTCTAGCCCCCTACAGAGCTGATGTGTTGAATTAACTTCTAGCCCCTTACAGAGCTGATGTGTTGAATGACCTTCTAGCCCCTACAGAGCTGATGTGTTGAATGACCTACTAGACCCTACAGAGCTGATGTGTTGAATGACGTTCTAGCCTCTACAGAGCTGAAGGGTTGAATGACCTTCTAGCACCCCACCCCCCCTCCCCCCCCAAGAGCTGATGTGTTGAATGAGGTTCTAGCCCCTACAGAGCTGATGTGTTGAATGACCTCTAGCCCCCTACTTAGTTTATGTGTTGAATGACGTTCTAGCCTCTACAGAGCTGATGTGTTGAATGACCTTCTAGCTCCCTACAGAGCTGATGTGTTGAATGACCTTCTAGCCCCTACATAGCTGATGTGTTGAATGACCTTCTAGCCCCCTACAGAGCTGAAGTGTTGAATGAACTTGTAGCCCCTACAGAGCTGATGTGTTGAATAACCTTCTAGCCCCTACAGAGCTGATGTGTTGAATGACCTTCTAGCCCCCTACAGAGCGGATGTGTTGAATGACCTTCTAGCCCCCTACAGAGCTGATGTGTTGAATTAACTTCTAGCCCCCTACAGAGCTGATGTGTTAAATGACCTACTGGCCTCTACAGATCTGATGTGTTGAATGACCTTCTATCCCCTACAGAGCTGATGTGTTGAATGATCTTCTAACCCCCTACAGAGCTGATGTGTTGAATGACCTTCTAGCCCCCTACAGAGCTGATGTGTTGAATTAACTTCTAGCCCCCTACAGAGCTTATGTGTTGAATTAACTTCTAGCCCCCTACAGAGCTGATGTGTTAAATGAACTACTAGCCTCTACAGATCTGATGTGTTGAATGACCTTTTATCCCCTACAGAGCTGATGTGTTGAATGACCTTCTAGAACCTACATAGCTGATGTGTTGAATGACCTTCTAGCCCCTACAGAGCTGATGTGTTGAATGACCTTCTAGCCCCTTAAAGAGCTGATGTGTTGAATGACCTTCTAGCCCCTACAGATCTGATGTGTTGAATGACCTTCTAGCCCCTACTTAGCTGATGTGTTGAATGACATTCTAGCCCCTACTTAGCTGATGTGTTGAATGACCTTCTAGCCCCTTAAAGAGCTGATGGGTTGAATGACCTTCAAGCCCCTACTTAGCTGATGTATTGAATGACATTATAGCCCCTACAGAGCTGATGTGTTGAAATTCAGAAAAGTGGTTTGTCTAAATTTCTATGACATAGTTAAAATAACAGCATCTTTACATTCAGATTTATGTATGGCTTTTCGTCTCCATGATATGACCCCCTCTACTGCAGATGATGTTGATCCGCATACCATAGTTCTTAGCTAGATCTGTGATTCCCATGACATTTGTACACAACCGACATGGATGCGTTCCAAATTTCAAGTTGAAGTGGGTTCAGCTTGGGTCTAAATACAGTGTCACGCACTTGTTCGTGGATTTCTCACCCAATAAAAATTTTTGCTCTCAGCTTAGCATCAGTTTTGTTTGATTCATAATGTTTTTTTAGAATCTGAACGCCTTGTTCATTACCATGCATGGCTACTACAATTTTTTTTTACGACGGCAATTTTTATGGGATGTTGTGTTGAGTGCACCTTAAAAGGAATGACCAATGATTCGTATGAAGTTGTGTGGAGGAGTACACTTTCAATGGAACAATCAATAATTTATATGAAGTGTGATGCACACTTTCAACGGATTGACCAATGATTTGTAAAACTTTTTGTTGTGCACACATTAAGTGGAGCGACTCATGTTTCGTATGAGATTGTGTTGAGTACATTTTCATTAGATTGACCTATGACTAATATGAGGTTGTTTGACGTTAACTTTCAATGGATCAATCGATGATTCGTATGAAGTTTTGTGACGTACTCTTTCAATGGATTTACCATTGATTCATATGAAGTTGTTTTGAGCACACTTCAATGGAACAATCCATGATTCATATGAAGTTTGTGTGATGTATACTTTCAATGGATTGACCAATGATTCGTATGAAGTTGTGTGACGTACACATTCAATGAATCGACCAATGATTCGTATGACCTGTGACGCACACTTTCAATGGTTCGACCAATGAGTCGTATAAAGTTGTTTTAAGTACACTTTCAATGGATCAATTAAAAGATTCGTATGTAATTGTGTAAAATACACTTTCAATGGAGCAATCAATGATTAGTAACGCATTTTGTGCCCAACAATAAAATGCTTAGATCTGGGTCTGCTTGACTTTTTATTGGTAGCTGTTGTGACGACTGATTCGCAAACAGAAGCGGACGTATGTTTTGTGTACTCCAGCTGTAGTTCTAGAAGAAGAGCTGCAGCGTTCAGGTTACAGCAGATGTTCAAGTTGATATCTTGAGTATTTGATTACATTTCAGGACGAGCTTAATTGAATATTAATATATCTATTTGAGGCCGACATTGAAACGTACGATTTTGTGTTACCTTTGTGTAACACAGCTGTCAAGCTCGCTTTGCAGGAATATATGAGCAGTCTCCACTAATAAGAAAGTCATTCGCAACAGAACTTCATTCTTAGACCGATCATATCAGCACAGAAACAGACATCATTTTGCACTTAATAATTTGTATGTATATTAATTACAAAATATTTATTGTATGAATACATTAATTAAAATCTAGACGCGGTGGGCAGAATGTGACGTCATACTCTAAACGCGTTAAAGTACATTAAACCCTTCTTGTTTTACTATCAATAACAAAACATGTGTTGTTCGCTGTAATCTCGAGTCATTTCGATATTTTCTAAGTTGCCCCAACAGATATTTCAAATTATAACATTTCTTAAAAATACCGGCGCGTACACAGGTGTGGTTGGAATTTTTTTTTTTTAAAACAACATATGAAAATGAGTCTTGTTAGAGACTTAACTTTGTAATACAAGATGACGCAAAAAAATTTTTTTAAAATTTAACGGAGCAGCATAAAGCTGTTTAATTCTATTTCATTTACTCATGTTACGCTTTTAACACAAAAAAAGTATTTTTAAAGGATCTTTAAAAAAAAAGTAGGAAAATTGAAACTATGGGGTGTGATATTTGAAAAATGAATAGTTTTATAAGTCATTGGCGTCGAAAATGCGCTGGTATATGCTAACAAGGGATTTACTGTTTTGCTAAAAATATGTTATCTAAATACTCTATTAGCTTTTTTTTTTTTTTTTTTTTTTTTGGTTTAATTTTAAATAACACACGTTATTTTTATATTTTTTCAGGGTGGAAAATATATGGTTTTATTTTTTTTACTGTTTTGCTAAAAATATGTTATCTAAATACTCTATTAGCTTTTTTTTTTTTTTTTTTATCTTTGGCTTAATTTTAAATAACACACGATATATGTATATCTTTTCAGAGTGGAAAATATATGGATTTATTTTTATGACATTATCAATATTTGAGGTTACAGATGAGGGAATTGGAATTTAATCATTCTTAAAAATAAAAAAAAATAAAATTTTATAACGTTTCTGACCTTGTACGTCATGGATAAGTATGGGGCTTTGAAAATTGGCTGGTAAATTTTAAGAGTACATTGACCCACAGCCGGATTAAGTTGCAGGCCTGAGATTAGGGTGTTGGATTATGCTTATCATTGGAAAGGGGAGGCTAATGGTTTGAGTAAATGAAACCCCGGAAGTTCATGTTAAATTTTAAAACATTGTATTTCTTCTCCTGTTAAAGAACATATATTGACGTGGTAGAGGGACACACTGACACGATTGCCAGACTAGCAGAAGTACCGCCCACGTGATATCGTATGGGAAAAAAATGTAGAGTTTTACAGCCATTTGGAGAAAAGCAACTACCTAATGTCTTTATACAAGAAACACAACACCACAACAAAGACTGACAAAGGGCAAGTTAAACTAATCGCAACACAGACCGACACAGCACAGACTAGACTAATCACAACACAGACCCACGCAGCACCGGCTCAACTAATCACAACACAGACCTACATAGCACAGGCTAAACTAATCACAACACAGGCCGACACAGCAGAGGCTAAACTAATCACAACATAGTCCGACACAGCACAGGCTAAACTAATTACAACACGGACCGACACAGCACCAGACGAACTCATTTCAATTGCGAGAGCATGGTTTATAAGAATATCATCACCTGCATATGAAATGACCTCCATGCAAAATGACCTGTATCTAAAACAACTTGCATATGAAATGAACTGCATTTAAAATGACCTGAATATAAAATGACCTCATATGAAATGACCTGCTTATGAAATGATCTGTACATGGAATGACCTGCATATGAAATGAACCCACGTTAAATGACCTGCATTTGAAATGACCTCATATGAAATGTCCTCATATGAAATGAACTGCATATGAAATGACCTCTCGTGAAATGACTTGCATATGAAATGACCTCGTATGGAATGACCTGCATATGAAATGACCTCTTTTGAAATAACCTGTATATGAAATGACCTGCATATGAAATAACCTTTATAGGGAATGACCTGCATATGAAATGACCTGCATATGAAATGACCTGCATATGAAATGACTTTCATATAAAATAACCTGCATAATGAAATGATCTTCATATGAAATAACCTGCATTATGAAATGACCTGCATATGAATGACCTCATTTAAAATGACGTTATTTGAAAATTTGAAATGAACTCATACGAAATCAACTCATTTGAAATGACGTCCAAGAAATGATTAAGGGAACCGAAATAGACCTGATCTCAGATATAAAAAAAAAATTCAACATTTTTTACAAAGGTCGTAAAATGCATTTGTTAACATATACAAACCGTAACAAATAAACCTAACTTTATTCACCCAGGGAACAGATTATACTTCATGATCGTGCTCACCTGGGATTTGAATGGTCACTGTCCTCAATGGGGAAAACAACATTACAAAATCACTGGGCAGGCAATTTTCTGTTTTCCTTCCTCAGAAGTTGGGAGCACATGCCTTTCGACGACTATGCTTTTTTCAATGCTCGATTGCTTACCATCAATATCACCATCTCTTACTTGCAGCCCCCAATATACAGTCCTCTCTTCCCGATGTAAGTACAACTTTACGAAATTTTCTCACGGAAAATATTTGCAGATAAATCCTGCAACTTCTTGTGTATGCACGTATTTTTATTGATTTTTAAAAAAAAAAAATTAATGGTATCAGTCTATTAATGTATTTGTTATTTTATACGTTTCTTTACTTATACCAGTATGTTAATGAGTTCTTAATTTTTAAAAAAAATTAATTATTTGTACCAGTATAGTAATGACTTCATTAAGTCTAGGGTTATGGTGTTTTTTTTGTATTATGTCTTTCAATCTAATAATAATAGTAAGTGCCTTAAATACTACAACGATGTCTTATACTAAAGCTCGAAGAAAACAGTTTTCACAACAAAGCTACACTTTATTAAAAAATAAACCATTTGCACGTGATAGAGAACACAATAAAAAATATGACTTTACTTTGAAGATTTCCAGTGAAGCATCAAGGACATAATGACAAACGTGGTTACCGTTGCTATGTGTAACATTTAGACAATGAAATAAAGGCGAGGTTTAATTAAAAACTGCAAGAGAAAATGATCCATTAGAAATTGACATAATTCACTTAGATGCGATGACCTAGTTCCCGGTTTAGAGGATTGTCGTTGCTTGTTTATTTTCGATTTCTCACCACACTTACTTTGGCCATAGAGATAGACAGCACTAGTAAGACACACACACACACTGGCGAATGGGTCATTTTAAAATATCTGACCTCGAGTTGAACACTAATTTGAGATTTTATACTCTGCTGGCGGGTCTAAACGATTCTGAGACAAGTTTGAGCCATAGAGCAATACGATACATCATATGATTTGAATACTATTTTATTCATTATCTAGTGTTTAACAGGGCGCAGTTGTGCTTTAATCGGTTTCGGAAATTTTGAGAAAGCACCCGGTGTTATAAAATAAGATTTAGTTTTTTCAATTTCTATGACATGCAATGAAATCCAAAGCACTAATCAGCAGTGAGAGTGCATTGCCTTCCTCAACTTTTTTCTAGTAAGAGACAACCCACTGAACGGAAAGTTGCCGGATCTCGGCATAGAGATGATGTTGTACGAAAACCCATCGACCGAGAAGATACTGTCGTTCATTTTATAACAGGTTAAAAAAGGACTCACATGCGCACACAGGACCGAAGTGAAAGGACCGCTCAGGACCCAGTTCTGTGTGCTGTACAGCGCAAGAAGATTTTTTTTTCTTTAAAAGCGTGATTAAAAAAAAAAAAATGCTCTACACAGAAGATACAAACATGTTTACCGGAGTTCAGACGCCACGCAAGAAGCTCGCTGCGTGACTGTCTGTATTAACCATTACTTTTAAAATAAAACATTTGGAGGTGGTGGTGGGCAATTTTAAAGAGGATGCAGGTCGTACCAGAAGCAAAATAGATATAAGAGGTCAAGGATTTTTCTCTTCATAATCACCCTCGACATGAGGTGAAATCGCTGAGGGGAAATTGTGAGGTGAAGACTGGTTAACGCTTCATTTTAACACAGTTTTAATTTTTTTCTTTGTTCACGAACCAAGCTTGAATGGTAACACATATTATCGTTTTGGAAGGATAACATTTGCAACATTGCTTTTCAAGCAGCATGATTTCGATTAGGATACCACCAGTTGGTCATTATAACACGAGTATTTCTATTTATAAAACATTAGTGAAACTGAAATAGTAGCAATGGGGGCGTACTATAATAGTTTCCCAAACAATTTAGAGATCCTGTCGTTGATACCTTCTGGTACTTGTAGTTTTAAAAATTGTCCAGGCTAATGCTACTCATTTATTATTAAGTTAGTCCAACAAAAATATTTGACAAGCGTATTCCATAATACACTCATTACACACATATGACACATATGATACACATATAACACACGCATTAAATATATTACCTTTTCACTTACATTGAATAACTTAACAATTATCTTTAGATCATTTCAGTACGGAAGTCTTGGTCGTTTGATTGGCCACGAATTCATGCACCCCTTTGATATTGGTAATAGACGGGTCGATAGAAACCTCTTGCCGATTTCGCCCGGCTGGACGTCTTCCGCTAATGAATCCTTCATGGCGGGCGTCAGTTGTCTCGTTGACTTGTACAGTTCATGCACGTACGATGGCATACGGGTAAGTTGATGCAATAGGGTTGTCTCAAATACTTCCTACATCAGGAGTCTCAAACTCGTAGCTCAAGGGCCCTTTGAGGCCCGCAAGACTATATTTTGAGGCCCGATACATGACAGCAAAGTTTTGCATAATGCGGTCCGCGCGTTTTACACATGTTCAAATCTATAATGTAACCCAACGTGATGGTTTTAGTCGGATCTCACCGACTAGTATAATCCTGAGTTTTCTTATATTTGTATAGGTTTGAACGTTGATTATAATTGTAAAGCAAAAAATTGAAATCGAAATAAAAGTTTCAAATTGATAGCATTTTATAAGACAAACCTGGTCAAATGTGTGGTTTTGAAAAAAAAAAGTTTTGAAAGTCAGTTACTGGGTATGCACAACCATAATTGTGTAAATCGTAGCAGTCTGACACAAGAACCCCTATTAAAATTGCCGCTAGTGTGTATGAGTGACGAGTGAGTGCGATTCCAAACCTAACAGCTTGGTCACTTTCCAAATAGGGTTAGTCAGAAAGTAATTGTATACGATTAAAAAGTAGCCAAAAGTAATCAATTTAATTTAGTTGTTTTGTGTATAGATATCTATTTAGGGACATCCTTCGTGGGCTGTTGAGAAGTTCGCATACCTTGGCTCCTTTATCTCTAGTTCCCCTCCGTTGATAAAAGAGTGAGCATCATGATTGCGATAGCATAGGCACCTATGGCTACTTTGTATAAATTGTGGAATAATCTTTAATAAACTCATAGTAAAAAAATAAGCATTTATAAGGCTGCGAAGTGTGGACCAAATGCTCCAATCATGAGCTTAGATCCAGAAGCTTCCATCAAAGATGTCTGTGTCGAATTTTACGCATTTAATGGCAGGACAAGGTGCACACTTTTTTATTTTTAAATATAATATTTATATAAATATATATAAATATATATATATATATTTAAAAGGATAATCAAATAATTAAATGGAAATTTTACATTTACGATTAATCCATATTTGGAAATAGAATAGTAAAACATAATTACTATTTAAAATTTAGCTTCTGGTGTATATAAGATAAATGGTAAAACGAATAATTCAGCTTTTCGGCACTCTAAAAAAGATATGGAATCCATCAAATACTCTCCTTCAAATGATACTCAATTTCCTTGTATTTCTTTTATTTTTTCATATATTATATACATCTCCAAAATATTTTTGTCCGTTTAGTTCTTAATTTTTCAATGTAACAATTCAGGTATTCTTTCACTTCCTGTATTCTTGGTTTTGGCAAATACAGTTACCTGCAACAGTGAGGGTGATCACTTAATCAATTTTTTTTTTAAATTTAATTTCTATTTCTTGTGGTATTTTCATTTTTGCTGTCAGCTGAGGAAGGCTCTTAGTCAAAACGATCTTGCTTGGTCAAGGATGGGAGAAACCCTTTTGTTATGTGCATGTTACTGGTGTTATGTTGGCTACGGAAAAGATATTTCATTCCCCCAACAGTAGCATCTTCCTACGCATCAATAATTAATCATTATGGTCTACTCCAGTCTACTCTTTGAAAACGTTTTAGTTTTAGAATCGCTCGTTGGAATGACCTTACTTTTATTTTCGCTTTATGCTTTTTTTTCGTCTGTGAGTGCTAGAGCTCATTATTCTCATATAATTTATTAGCTGGATATTTTTAGATTAGATCACCGCGAATTGAATTTCTTTCCTAAGGATATAACCCCGTTAACAATGGTACGCAATGTGACGGCCCGGTCTAATTGTGGAGTTTAGGGGTGTCGCGATGCTCAATATTCGAATTTGATTGTCTTGTTAGCCCAAGTTTTGGAACAAACTAGCACAAGTATGTGCAGTGATTAGTGATTGTTTTCGCCAAAATTAATGTATATTTATTTGATGAAACTAAAACTGCAGAAAATGTTTGCTGACTTAATATCAGCCAAAAGGAGAAGGATAGGATGGTTGTTCATGTAATAAACAGGATCCCAAACGGCTCATGGACTTGGCTTATCTTGTTCACCTTACGCAGGAGCTTAATGTACTCGACAAGAAATTACAAGACTAGGGTCAGTGTTGCCTATGACAATGTCAGGGCATTCTGCACAAAACTTGTGTCATGGTTCCCAGAGAAATCTCTGTCATTTATCAAAATGCAAAGTACTCACGAACTTTGGCACACCATTCAGTAGTAAGTATGCAAATGCCATTGCAAAGCTACAAAAAGATTTTGATCACATGTTTGCAAACTGCAAAACTCACAGGGCCACTTTTCAAATTTTCGCTGACCCTCTCTCCTACATCGTGGAAGATCCTCCCACACCCCACCCCAAACATTTTGCGCCTCTAATGGGGCTGATTGATCTTCAGTGCAATTCTGAACACAATGCTTTGTTCCTGGAGGTGAAAGGGGAAAGAAACAGACAAGTTTGGACAATTTATGAGAGAATCGCCCTCCATTTTCCCTGAGAATTTCAAGTTGTTCAAGCGGATCATGTTCCTCTTTGGGAGTATCTGAGTGAAAATCTTTTTTCCACACGTCAAAGTTCAGAGCAGAACTGACTGATGAGGACCCTCCAACTATACTGTGGGTCTCAGTTGCTTTCTCACTCCAGCCAAATGTTGCTCAGCTGTTTTAAGAAGAAATGCTTCCAGGTCTCTGGCAACAATGAGTAGAGGAAGTAAGTGAAGCCTAGATCTTTAGAACCTTTAATGTTTTTATTTTTTTATTAATAAAGTTTGATCAGATTGTACTAATTATTTTTACTGAAGTTTTTATCACTTTTTTGGCCCAGTTTCACTCAGACTCTACCTCCTGTTGCCCCCGGATAATTTAAGTTTGAGAACCCTGTCCTTCATGTATGTACAACATAGATGTCCAGTAGAGACAAAACATACACGATGGTGTATAGCTAAGTAGACGAGCTTTCATTGCGTAAAAATATCACCTTAGACAGATATTTAAAACCACATATAATAATAATTTAAGGGACGAGAATAAAATTGGGCAAAAATAATACCTTCAAGGATGCAACCTCAAAATTGTCTGAAAGAAACAGAGAATTCAAGTATGAACCAAAATGCATTCCTTTATTTTGAATTTTCCCGAGAGTCTTTGACACCCTATTTTTCTGCATTCATCTCCCCTTACGTTGAGCAGTGTGACAGTATGGGGTTTAATCAATGGGTTTGCCAAATAATTACTCTATTTATCCTCATAACTGTACTGAATTAAGTTCATGAAGACACTGGGCTCCATTACGCGCCCCTCCCCCCCAACCATTTTTCGTTTAAAAATTCCTGCCCCACAAAAAAATAGAAACACCGATTTCAGGTTTACTTGGAAATGTACCTCTTGATTTTGACATTATCAAAAATGTTTTGGGTAGGTGAATCCAGGGACAGTACTTTCACACTCACTTTCAAGATAAAAGCTCTGTAGTTATCCGAAAATACCGCCCCAGCCATAATAAAAACTTGACACTTGGGTGGGCCACCCCATTCCCCCCCAACCCTTCTACGTCTCTGGCAGGGGTGTAGCTAGAGTGTTTGGCACCATGGGACAATATTCATTTTCACGCCCCCCACCCCCTTTTTTTCAACTCTGGAAGCCAGTATTATTATTTAATAAATACCACCAACGCTAATTTTTGCGCCCCCACTAGTCTAGTGCCCTGGGACGTCTTCCCCCCTGAGCTGCCCCCCCATTCCCCCCCAACCCTTCTACGTCTCTGGCAGGGGTGTAGCTAGAGTGTTTGGCACCATGGGACAATATTCATTTTCACGCCCCCCCCCCCTTTTTTTCAACTCTGGAAGCCAGTATTATTATTTAATAAATACCACCAACGCTAATTTTTGCGCCCCCACTAGTCTAGTGCCCTGGGACGTCTTCCCCCCTGAGCTATGCATCTGGGATTTGACACTGCCCCCCCCCCAACACACACACTTAAATCTAAAATGCCCCTCTGAGGAAGATGCCTGAAAGAAACATTGTTCATATTTGTGATGGAACAGAGTAAGCAATCATCCTAATTGTTAGTGAGGATATCAAATCTAATATCTTAATGAAAAGAGCAGACCGTTGAGCCAGAGCTCATTAAGACTTCTCCAAAATACCCTCTTTTCCACCAACCCGAAAAGCGCTAGACAAGTCGGGCAACGAAGCGGCACGCTGGAGTCACTTTTTCACTGAGACAGCCCTACCCGGCTTTCACGCAATTGACCATGCATGTGGGGCGACACCAAACAATGAAAAGCTGGTGATTCTCTCCTTTCTCCTCCTTTTGTTAGAGACTGCGATGGATATATTTTAATGTCCCGAAAAAACAACCCGTCCAATCACGGGATGATGTCTACTTGTTGTTTCTACTTTGTGATTATGTCACATCGTAGCTGGGGCGAAAGATTAATAGCTATTGTATATTATGAATTTATTTTTAAACAACTGATATCTTTGACTATTTAAGGCCAATGGATATAAAGCCGTAAATGAGGACGTCTGTGATAATGAAGGTCTCAAACTTGCTTATCGGGCATACAAATCGTTAGGTAAAGTCTACGATCCACGTCTACCTGGCCTGAACCTCACGGATGACCAGATGTTTTTCCTGGCCTTTAGTCAGGTAAGTTCCCTTAGAGAATGAGATGGGATGTTAAATTTTATTTTTAGGTGTGTCATTTGGTTTTTAAAAATTCTTTTGAGAGCTTAGTCTAATTAAGTATTTAACCACCCTTAAAATTCAGTCTGGTGAAAAATGCAAAGAACCTGCTTGTAAAGTCAGTCAAATGAATTACAAAAACGTCATGTTTAGCTTATGTTTATATTCAAACTTGTTATTGAATAATCCATTCTCGAGCTCATATAAATTCAATCAAATATAAAGATTTAGATTGAATGCTAGAGCTCTGTAGTTTATATCGAAAATAATGGTTCACATAATTGTTTTAAAAAAAAAAAACAGATGCTAATGAGAACTGGGACAATGAATTGCTGAGGAAATGTCACAAGCAATAATGTACGGTTGGAACAATGCAGCCATAGTTCTACATTCGTTGCAAAAAGTATTTTGTTTTAGGGTGATTTTCCTGTTCCTGTGTGGTACAGCAAAATGCTAAATATAATAATAACAAAGATTATTTGAAAATCACGTTTCATCTCCAAAGGTTCAAAGCGCGGTACATAACACATTCAAGTACAAAATGCAACACTACAAAAACTACATACGAGAATATCCATTCTAAGTCTTTCATACCTTTCAACCATAAACAACACAAGCCAATATACATCTAAAAGATAATAGCTAGATAGACAAAGTCACCCCAGCAGGTGTTTGCGAAATAGATAGGTCTTCAAATCAGTTTTGAAAGACTCCAGTGTCTGGCTGCTTCTGTGGGCGTCAGAAGGTGTGTTCCAAATTGTTGGGCGAGCAAATGCGAACGTGCACCTTCCGTAAGTCTCAAGGCGAACACGTGGTATCGAGAGTTTGCCACTATCGGATGATCGGAGGTGTCTAGTGGGTACATAAGTCGTCGGTAGCGCTTTGGGATAGGACGGCGCCAGGTCATGCAAGCAGCGGTAGCACAAAGTTGAAATTTTGTACTCTATGCGAGCGCGGACTGGCAGCCAATGCAACTCTCTCAGAAGTGTTTTAGCATGGTCGCTTTTGCGTTTTTGAAGAACAATGCGAGCCGCATTATTCTGTGCTTTTTTAATTTTTTTGAGAAACCTCGCCGGAAGACCCACCATGAGAGCATTACAGTAGTCCATGCGGGATAGCATGAATGCAGACTTCAGTCTCTTTGATGCAGCTAACGTTAAGAAAGGTCTGAAATGACTAATTCTGCGCAGCTCTAGTATAATCGCCTTGCAAAGCATGTTAATGTGATTTTCCATAGCTAGTGTTCTGTCTAAGTAGACACCCAGGTTTAGCACTGTTTGAGCAAACTCAATCTGTATACCCAAGAGAGTAAGGGTTTGTGTGTATCTATATGTTTTAGCGTTTGAGCGGTAGCAATTGGGATCAGCTCGGTCTTTTCATCGTTCAATTTCAGCTTGTTTATTGTCATGCAGTGCTTAACTGACTCCACTGTAATTTATAAGCCATTCCCCAATTATCTGTATCTAGCAGTACCGCATACAACATATTTTAATCCAACCTATTATCTGTTTCCAGCATGCAGAACTTAAAAACAAAAAAACAACTGTCTACATAGTCAACTCATCAAGTTGTCATGGAAAATATGTCAAACGAATTTACATCGTGTCTATATACTCAAAACCTCACTTGTTTTTGTAGAATGACTTCACTAATTGCTTGTAGTTTCTTGTTTTTGTTGTTGTAGTCACATTTTGCAATTAACAATGCAATGTGGTCAGTGGCATAGCTAGGGTTGGTGCCGCCCGGTGGAGACAAGATTTTTTCCCGTCCTATTTCACTTAAAAACTGTACAGTAGTCAGAAAATGACGCAACTTTGTATTAGGTAGAAATGCCACCCGGGGCGGGCGCCCTCTACTCCCCCGCTACCAAAGCCTCTGTATTTGGTGTAATGCACTCAATCCAACCCATTGGTGGTTTGATAAGAAGCTTTGCTAAGCTGTCCTTTAAAGGCTAGATTTGAAGCTCATTTTATCCTTATTAAGTGTTGTCACTGGTATTCTTGACAGCCTTGCTCAAACATGAATGCCTTGTTGTCCCTGGCTGCTGGTACATCAGTTTGAAAATTAGACTAAAGTTATTTCCCTTTTCTTCTTTGCGTTTGAAATTGTTTTTTTATAGCATTCTAGCATCAGTCCTCTGTTAATCGCCAAGTCAATCCATGATATTAATTCGAGGCTTATAATCAAGAAAATAGACTTAATGTTTGATTAATTAAACAAATTGCTGTAGAAATCCATTGCACCCAGTGAACACTTACATGAACTATAACGGTATTTTTGTTTAGTAGTCATTTGCTTGAATAATGTACTTTACTTTAGGTTATATACCTATTCTGTCAGTAGTGTAGGATTGGTTTGAAACGTACTTTACTTTAGGTTATATACCTATTCTGTCAGTAGTGTAGGATTGGTTTGAAACGTAAGTACTGCTCATCTACGTTGACTTTGCTAAAAAATAAACTATATTTTTAACACTCGGAATTTATAAAACGATATATACATTAATTTTTTTGTAAACGTATTTTACTTGACCAGAGTTACTGCATAATAGACGCAGGTGGTAAGGCGAAGCGTGGCGGAAAACATAATGCTCACAGAATCAGGTAAGAAATGTCTTGAAAACTTAATTCAATGAATGAATGAAACACGTACGATTAAGTTTCTGACCTCTTTGAGTCAACTTTGTTTCTGAATAATTTCATAATAATAATTTTGACGAATTTATATTCCTATTGTTCTAATCGTCTTTCTTTAACCAGGGCTTTGGGGACTATCTCAAACAGTGAGGAGTTCGCCAAGGCGTTTAACTGCCCAGCTGATTCACCTATGAATCCAAAGAAAAAATGTCCAATTTATTAAAGGGCAACAAGAAATGCACGTGTTGGAAATAGTTGTGTTTGTAACGAATTGCGCTATCGCTGAGTATGTGAGCGAATCATTCTTTGCCAGCATAGGACACAACTCCCTTTATGAACAGTTGTTGGTGAATATGCAGCAGTTTTATTGTATGATTTTTAAGACCATGCTAGCCAAATTCAATCTGGTTAGATGAAAAATGTTGTATCTTTCTAAAAGTTCACCCTCTTATTGATTTTTCAGAGATCATATTTAAGTATAATTTGAAAGCCCTAAATGTAACATAACAATATAAAAAATTTTGCTTTTACATCAGCTATATTAAACACAAAAAGAACTATTTTAAAATCTAGCTCAATGAAATTAATAAAAGATTCAAAAACTAGATTCTACTTGATTTTTATATTATCTTTTTTGTTTGTTTGCATATATATATTATTAAAATTATTTATATCGAATTTCAAATGTGATTTTTAAACGAATTACCCTGATAAGTCATAGAATGTTATAATTTATAATTTGAATTTAAATACGAAATAAACCTATTGTGGAGAGATTTATATGTAAACAAAAATGGATCGTCATTTCAAAAAATTAAAAATAATTATTGTTTTAATAATCCTTTATATAAACTTCGCTTTTGTTGTTGGCTTGGCTTGCTGTGTGGCTGACTGGCAAAATCTTCGTAAGGCTTATGGACCCACTTTCCGTCAACCTATCAGGCTGAATCTTAGCACATAAAAACGTTTCCAATGGTAACACATTCTTTCAAATTTTCAGGCTCATCCCCTAACATAAATCCACAAGGGGATGCCAGGAAATAAGATGACACTGGCGTCACGAAATGATACCCGATAACTGCGCTAGATCAGATTATTTTAACATAAAAATCGCCAGTGCGTTTGACGCGTAATATTTTCGTGTTTTTTTCTCCTGATATATTTTGTGAAATTAGTCTGCGGGGTAAAAACGGGATGGACATTGGAATATTTATATCGATAAGGAGCGTGAAACTTAAGGTGGGGTTACATAATTTCAGAGCACACACTGCTCGGTCTAACCGAATTTCATAAAGAGATAACCCACATGTGTCAAACTCAAGGCTCGTGGGCCTGCCGTACAATTATATTAGGCCCGCGAGATATTTACCGGCGTTCAATTATTTCGTGGCCACAACGAAGTTGAATCTTCGTTGATTTGAGAACAATTTCTTGAAATGTTGGAGATTCTATCCAAATATGACACAGTGCTAAAAGAGCACCTAATGAGACTAAAGAGGAGTACATCTACAGTAAAAGCATCCGCATCTTACCTGTAACCAGAAATAAAAGTTGAATTTTTATGTACTTGCAAATCACGTAAAGGAGGCCTTATCATGATATAAAGGCGATGGGGAATTTTGGAATTATTTTCGACAGAACTCTTGATATATCACACACTTACTAGAGAAAGTTTAATTGAGACAAGTGTTTTTAGATTTTTTTTCCTTTAGGGGGGAAAAAATCTAATGACTTCAGTTCTGACACCTTACAAATGGTGTAGACATCGCCTTGTGCAGAGCTCAAGGTTACGATAATGCTGGCATAATGTCTGGAATCCATGGAGATGTTCAGGCCATTCTGAAAATGAAATACCAGGTAAAAAAGAAAGATTTTTAATTGATGTGTGGGCCAAATGCTTAACTTGTGTGGTCAACACTCTTTTGCCGAAAATGCCTCATGTTCAAGTATTACATTTCGGTACTTTTGAGAGAACATTTCCCATCTTTCCTGCATCAGATCAAAAAATGGAATGTTGTAATTAAACAGACTGGAATTTCAATGAAAAGTCCGTCAACAACACGCTTAGGTTCTCATCATGCTGCTGTAAAAACAGTGATAGGTGAGTTTGATGTATGTTTTGCGGCAATTGATGCTCTATGTTATTCTCTTGAAAATTTGGATGCAAGAGGTACAGCACAAGATCTTTGCATGATGTTGTCTGTTATTTCACATTTATCTGCTACTTTTACCTTTGTGAAGATCTAGAAGTTAAACATACACATCAGAATCTTCAGACTAAAGGATTTACTCTAGACAAAGTGGTGACCAACCCAAAGGCCTTAAGATTCTTTCTGCAGGGAAACCGCAGTCACTTGGTGTAACATGTTATTGAAATTGAAAAGACACTTTTAAAATCTGACCAATATGGATTTCGATAGAGAAAAGATTAAGGTTTAAGAAGAGAAGGTAGGAGAACAATTAATAGACGATAGACCATCTCCGTGAGAAAAAACACTAGGGAGATGCTTAATCGCTTACATGCTGAATTCCAGATAAGAACAAAAGCCATCAAGGAAGTAGCAGAAATGTTACGGGCTGCTTAACCCAAAAGTCTAATAGAGTCAGCAAGCGATAAAGAGTTATTGGTGTTCGTTCCAAAAGAAACATCTTTCTGTGATGCTTTAATTAAGATGAACTTTTAAATTAAAAACGAAGGTTGAGAGGAATTATAAAGGCAGCTGAAATAAATTGCTTAAAGTCATTGGCTAGTTAGTATTTAATGATTTGAAATTAATAGCTGAACTCTTCCTAGAATCTCTTCCAATACTCCAGATTAGCCTTCAGTTGTTTATTACGATCTCTGTGTCTGTGGCTTCATGTGAGCGGAGATTTTCAAGGGTAAGACTTATGAAGAACTAATTACAATGGACCATGGGACAATTAAGGCTTTCTGATCTGACTCTCCTATCTTTTAAAAATGATATGGTGAAGGATATTGTATTCTCCTGACCTCAAGAAAGGCTCACCTCATTTCTGACACATCAACCTTGAAGTTTTAATAAAGAATGCATTTCGATTGGCTATCTGTGTGGAAAATGTGCGTTTGATCGGTTGTCCTTTTAAGAAATTCGGTTACATCAAGTAGTGTTTGTGCTCTGCAACTATGCAATTTTTCGAAAATGGTGTCACCCACAGAGATCGTGTCACCCACAGAGATCGTGTCGACCACAGAGATCGTGTCACCCACAGAGATCGTGTCACCCACAGAGATCGTGTCACCCACAGAGATCGTGTCACCCACAGAGATCGTGTCACCCACAGAGATCGTGTCACCCACAGAGATCGTGTCACCCACAGAGATCGTGTCACCCACAGAGATCGTGTCACGCACCGACATCGTGTCACACACAGAGATCGGGTCACCCACAGAGATCGTGTCACCCCCAGAGATCGTGTCACCCCCAGAGATCGTGTCACCCACAGAGATCGTGTCACACACAGAGATCGTGTCACCCACAGAGATCGTGTCACCCACAGAGATCGTGTCACACACAGAGATCGTGTCACCCACAGAGATCGTGTCACCCACAGAGATCGTGTCACACACAGAGATCGTGTCACACACAGAGATCGTGTCACACACAGAGATCGTGTCACCCACAGAGATCGTGTCACACACAGAGATCGTGTCACACACAGAGATCGTGTCACCCACAGAGATCGTGTCACACACAGAGATCGTGTCACCCACAGAGATCGTGTCACCCACAGAGATCGTGTCACCCACAGAGATCGTGTCACCCACAGAGATCGTGTCACACACAGAGATCGTGTCACCCACAGAGATCGTGTCACACACAGAGATCGTGTCACACACAGAGATCGTGTCACCCACAGAGATCGTGTCACCCACAGAGATCGTGTCACCCACAGAGATCGTGTCACCCACAGAGATCGTGTCACCCACTGCAGTCAGCAGCCCCGCACCACCTAGCTAAGCCACTGCTGTGAATTAAATAAAGAATACTATATAACTGACCTAAGTTTAATGCTTAGCTTAGTGTTAGGTAAATGTAAGCTAAATTTCAATTAAAATAAAGCTAAATGTACGCTAAATTTCAATTAAAATTAAGCTCAATTAAAGTTAAATTTAAGTTAAAATTAGGCTAGATGTATGCTAAATTTAAGTCAAAATTAAGTTACAGGTAAGCAAATTTAAGCTAAAATTAAGCTAAAATAAAGCTAAATTTAATTTAAAATTTGGCTAAATAAATTGGAAATAGTGGAAAATGCTTGGTTTAGGATTTAAAAAAGAGGGGGTGGCAGTCATATGTGCTATATTTTGAAAACAATTCATTGTGTCAGTATGATTTGGAAAATCCATTGCCCAACCTCGACGCAAGGCCGTACGTGCTTATGAGGTCAATTGTAAAGACAAATAATTTTATCCAAACACAAGGGCTCCCGCAGTAAGGTTTTAGTCAGGTCACGTGGAAAATAATACATTAATAGTAAAAAAAATATAAATATATGCACTTGCCCCTTTTAATTTTAAAAAGCTTATATAAAAGTAAATCGTTTTTCTTTGTGTATGTCACAAATGACCAGGACTCAGTTGGGAAACGATGGGCGTAGGTACCGGACAAGTGGAATTTTCCAGAAGACCATGGGTAGCGTTAGATTAATTATCAGTGGTTTAAAAAAAAACAACATTGCAATAGATGCTAAGAAGCGTGAAGAATCATGAAATAGGCGTCCAGGGATAAATAATCTTGTCGGCAGAAAGTTGTAGCAATTTAAGGACCGTGGTGCGAATATCTGGTAGAGTTTATAGTCACACCAATGAAATGAAGGGGAGCAAGCTTTTTTGAGACGCAGTTAGTAGTGTTAGATTTTCTCGGACGGTCATTTTGAAGTGATAGACGCAGTGGCACTAGTCGTAGTAAAAAAGAAGTCATTTCAAGATGATTAGTGAAGGACATGTTGTAACCTAACAACTGCGTCCACATCAATGACCGCGTATACAAAGTATAGAGGGAATTTAAAATTTGTGAAGAACTTGTCGTTTTCCAGTCACCGAAGCAGATTTTATTCTCAATCACTCAATCAATGTGCTCTGGACATGAAACAAATTGCCTGAACAAGGATAGGACGGTTGTTGGGACTAAAATACGCATGGATTTTTTTTTCTAAGTGCAGCCTTTTTTCCTAGCTCTGCACATCGGCTCAGTCTGGTGGTTCATGATTTGAATTCCGTTGTTCTAGTACTAATTGCCATTTGTACAATAAAAAAAATTATTATTAAGTTTTTTTCGAGACTGCATAAAGCGAAGATCGTTCATATACAACGTTACATTGGTCAGTGACATTTAATCGTCCGAAAAATATAAGAGCATTCGCATTTCAGTGAGAATTTTGATGTGGGCAAAACATTCTGACAAAAAATGACTGATAAACGCGAAAAAAAGCACGCCAGTTATTGCGTTCCTGTTCTTCGCCTACATTTCTCGTATGTTTTTTTATTATTTCTAAATAATTAGTGATACTGGAACCAGTAATTCAATTACTACAAGCCATACAGCTGGATTTGGTATGTATACATAAAAATATTTGTAAATTAACTGACATTTCTGTGAACATCGTCAGTTAAAGAAAATTATTTTTGATTAAACACTTAAATCTTGTTGCTTTAGTTAAAATTAAGATAAAGAGCTCTCGTATCTGTCTAGGACAATTTTATCACAGCAATCCAAGAAACTCAAATAACAATTGCGAAGATCGCGACTTCGAGGAAGACTACTCTAGACAAACAATATGTGTTCCCTACTTGGATTCTATAATATAGTCTCTGACCAACAGTTTCCCTGGAGGAAACAGTTCCCAGTTTCAGCTATTCAGACTACAGCCTGCCATCATAATCGTGTGCAGATTAAGAAGAGCGTTGATAACATTTAACAACTTTGACCATGAAGCAATGAACTGCTTATCGACTCGCTGCCAAATACAGTCTTTTTTTCATCTATTCACGAAGCTATCTATTCTTATTGCACATTTTTTTTGTTCAGTTGTTCGTCCGTCGAAGTCGACTAGGACCATCGAGTCATCCAGTTAGGGGGAGGTTGGGATTACGGTGAGCTCGTGGGTGGCTTGCTAGACCGATCCTTGCTCGGAATAATCTATGACACCGTGGGCATGGAATAGTTGCTTCAGACGGTGATCTAATGTTGCTCTTTCGGACAAGCCTGCGTGTCTCAGCTGTGGTTATTCTATTAGCTTCATGTACGTACTCTGTCAACAACAACATGCAGAGTGAAGCGTTCCTTTAGTACCACCAGACGAGTCAAAACTTGCCTTCGTTCGACCATGACTGATTGTGTTTGCTTAGTGTAGATAGTTTAAGTGTGAAGAGAAATAAGGCAGAGTTTATGTAGATAATAACTGAAATATTTGGATAGGATTAACGCCGACTTCAAGTTCTGTTCAAAAATTTTAATTAAAAAATATCAAGGAATGTGTGATGCTTTTTGTTGTATAAATTATAAGATAAGATTACTAAATTATTTGTAAGAAAAAAAATGACTGTTGTTTGGGTGTAAAAAAACTCTAATGTAAAATGTAAGCTTCAATTAATACATAGACCTACACTCTTTAGCTCTCATTTATATCTTTATATGATGAAAAAGATTGTTTAAAGTTTGTTAACCCCCTACCCCCCTTACTTTTTTTTTAGAAAATTTGCACGGGCCATGTCCATACATTGGATTTTGGTTTCAATGTCGCTGTTATTGCAAAGGGACTTGTGACCTTATTGCTGTTGGAATAGTTGATCCCTTTCTTTTTTTCTTACATCATTTCATATATAGCCAGGTTGTCATATCGCAGTAGTGCTAGAAATCCCCGCACTTTAGTAGTTGGATTGAGGATGCTTTCCTGCGGCCGGTTTCCTTTGACTCCGCCCAGTACCCATCTTGCAGAACACGTCTTTAGCCTGCTTCGATAGGACTACGTGTTGATATGTCTCTACACCCAAGACGCACCTCTATGAAGTCCACATTCCCCCAACCTACAGCTGGAAAGCCTATTCCAATACGTACGGCTGTGACGTCCAAATATCTTTCTCGCCATGAGAAGCCACGATGGAGGAGACTTATATTTTATGGATACATTACTAAGTCACACTAAAACAATGTGTGAACCTGTGCCCTCGAATGTGCCAGACATTGATGTTGGAATACTGGTTAACAATCCTACCTGTAGCAATTTAATACGGAGCCTTGATATAGGTTACCAACAGCAGTGAAAATGTCAACAGAAAAACACGTACAGTCATACATCCCCCCCCCCTTTTTTTGTTTACTCTCCCCAGCAACACATTTAACCTTTGACACTCACAAGAGTTGTAAAATAAACAACAAGATATAATTTGGTCTAAAGGATCATAATTCACTAATGATCTTGTATTTCATGTTCTTCTTTTTAACAACCAAGCGTCTCGGCTGTTGTAAGCAATCCATTACAGATTTTGGTAGCAGATCCGAGGTTGGAACAATGCTCATCTCTTAGTTGTTTCAGCAGTGCTTTACAGATCTCTGATTGTGTTTGAAACAGAAAAAAAAATGAATTCAAATTTCACAAAGAATGATTTTGGCAAGTACATAAGAAAATCACTTAGAGTATAATTGGTTAAAGATGTATGACAAGGGTGGGTCAGAAGTGAATAAATGAGAGAATCCTATTAATCACACTTGAATAAAACCATGTAAATATGTTACTTGAATGAATTTTAATTATGGAAACTCAATTAAACACATCAGAAATGTGCGGAAACGTACAGCATATTTTGAATGCTTTAAATTGAATTGTTTTGGTCGTGGGTTGCTGACTGGCTTGCTGTCAAAAATCTTCGGGCGGCTAATTGACCCCCTTCCCTTCAATCTATTGAGCTGAAACTTGGCTCATAGACTCTTTATCAATGACAACACATTCTATTAAATTTTAAGCCCCAGCCCTACCACAACACACAACAATCAGATTTTCGTGTTTTTCAAGGGAAAGATAAAATAAAATTCCCGATAACTGCGCTAAATAAGATCATTTAAAAAAAAAAAAATGTTAGTGAAATAAATATGCGGTGTAAAAAGTGGGTGTGGCATAAAAACATTAATATAGTTAAGGAGCGTGTAAAAATGTTCGATTGCACGCACTAATTGGGATTCTAAATAAAGTGCTTTACTTGTATGCATGTTTTGTCACATTTTCAGCACAACCGCTCCCCTCATTGCTTGATATTAAATTTTATAATGGATTTAATGTATTTCTATACTCTGTTTTTAAGGGTTGTTTAACTTAAAAACTACCTCCAAATCCAAGCCAACCACTCTCCGCTCCACAAATCAAAAGAGCCATCAGTACTCCGATGAATATGATACATTGCCCCATGGTTTCAACAACTGTGAGGGAAAGAAAAACAGCTGATGTTACATAACGTCAACTGGACTCAAAACTAAGAGATATGCCAGTGAGTAATAAAGTAATTCAATAAATTTACATTGTACAAAATAAAATGAGTAAAACAGAGTAGGGTTAAAACTGAAAAAATAAACGCAACAAAACAGCGAACGTGTCGGCAGAAAGCCTTCGTCAGAGAAGAAAAAAACAGAAAAAACGGTATAAAAATAAGAAATAGCACTTAGCTGGTAAGTAGTATCTGTGGGCAGCAATAGAAGTGTTTTTTTCAGGTTTAACCTTATTCTGTTTTACTCATTTTATTTTGTACTAACCTGTTTGCAGTCTCTCCCCATGTTACCCTACATTGTAAAAGCCAATTTTAGTACTGATTTGAATGAATTTGTAAGTTAAGTCATAATGTAAACATAAAAAGAAATTACATGATCGCACATGGAAGGATCACTTAATATATTAAGTTATTAATTGTTTTATCCAAGCTATTTTAGTAACCGGGATCCAATTCTATGTTGGCCTGAACTGTTCTGTGTTCTAATCTTTCAAAGTCACAATGGTTAATGCTGTAAATATATGTATTAAACTTTATTATTTTAAGCTCGACAAACATAAACGAAAAATTGAGCTAGAGTCATATGGAACAGAAGAGTAATAAAAAAAAAAAAGAATGCCTTCCAGCCACGTCTTATATGTCTTGGTTCTAACACTTTAGATTGGCGTCTCTTGCATTGGTATATGTGCGAGACGATAGAAGACGTTATCGGTCACTGGAGGATCAGGATACTCTTAAAGCCCATTGCTGGATGTTTTTAATAGTTGACAATTCAGTGATCATTGTTTTCCAATTTTTACACAGAGGATCTCCAAAAGTATGTGTCATTACACTTTTTTTTCAGGGAATCTCAAGTTATTCTTGTCAAAAGAGCCATTAATCTAGTCAGCCGTTTCAGTATAAGCTATGTAAGACTTGTCAAAAGAGCCATTGAACTAGTATGCCGTTTGTGTCTAGCCGCGTGAGACTTATCATAAGAGACATTTTTTTAGTCAAGCGTTTTCGACCCAGCCTTGTGTCTTGTATTGAACAGAATTTATGTTTTCATCGTTTAACATATAACTCCTTAAACATTTTTTTTTTTACATTCTCAGGCTGTTAGGGCAGTGAATTTGTGCATTCAGAGTTTCTTCACGATTGGAAGTTTTATTAATTTTTGTGTTTAGACATTTAAGGGCTCTTTTTTCCTTTCTGTCGTCTTTTATGTTTTACGGGAAAGTTGTACTAAGAAATAAGGCAATGTCTGCCCAGCTAATCGCATCTCCGTCTGTCTGCCCACCTAATAGCACCTCCGTTTGTCTGTCTGCCCAGCTATTGCTACCCCCATCTGTCCGTCTGTCCAGCTATTTTTACCTCCGTCTGTCTGTCTGTCCAGTTATTCGTAAGTCCGCCCATCTGTCTCTTTAGTCGCACCTCTGTCTGCCCAGATATTTGCACCTTCGTCTCTCCGTCCATCCAGTTACTCGCACCTCCGTCTGTCTGTCTGCCCAGCTATTCAAAAGCTATTTGTACATGCGTCTCTCTCTCTCTCTCTCTGTCCATCTATATGTACCTCCTTTTGTCTGTCTGGCCAGATATTTGTACTGGTCGGTTTACCCATCTATTCGTATATCCGTCTGTCCATCAGCACAGTCAATTGCATTTCCATCTTTCCGCCTGTCCAACGATTCGCACATCTGTCTGTCTATGTGCCCACATATTCGAACCTCCTTATGTTCGTCTGTCCAGTTTTTCGCACTTCCGTCTTTCTGTATGCCCAGCTATCCGTACCTCCGTCTTTCTGTTTGACCAGCTATTTGTACCTCCGTGCGTCTGTCTGCCCAGTGAATTATATCTCCGTCTGTCTGTATTCCCAGCTATTTTTAACTCCATCTGTCCATCAGCCCATGTATTTGCTTCTCATCTGTCTATCTGTCCAGCTAGTCATACCTCCGTCTGTCCATTATCCAAGCTATTCGTACCTGCATCTATCTGCCCAGAAATTCGCTATTCCGTCTGTCTGTCTGCTCATCTATTCGTATATTCTACTGACTGTCAGACAAGCTAGTCCTACCTTCGTATGTCTGTCTGCCCATTTACATGTACCTCCTTTTGTCTATCTGGCCAGATATTCGCCCCCCGTCTGTCGGTTTACCCATCTATTCGCACTTTCATCTTTTTGTCTGTCCAGCGATTTTCTTGTCCGTCTGTCTGTGTGCCCAAATATTCGAACCTCCTTCTGTTCGTATGTCCAGTTCTTTGCATCTCCGTCCGTCTCTTTGCTAAGATATCCGTACCTCGGTCTGTCTGTATGCCAAGCTATTCGTACCTTCATCTGTCTGTCTGTCCAGCGATTCATGCCTCCGTCTGTCTGTATGCTTAGCTATTCGTAACTCAGCCTGTCCATCAGCCCATTTTTTCGCACCTCCATCGGTCTTTCTGCACATCTATTCATACCTCCTTCTGTCTGCCCATCTATTCGTACCTACGTAAGACTGTCTGTCTGCCCCTCTATTCGTACCTACGTAAGTCTGTCTGTCAGCCCATCTATTCATACCTCCTTCTGTCTGCCCATCTATTCGTACCTACGTAAGTCTGTCATTCCAGGTATTGTATGTACCTTTGTCTGTCCATTTTTCAAGCTATTCGTACCTCCATCTATCTGCCCAGAAATTCGCTATTCCGTCTATCTGTCTGCTCATCTATTCGTATATTCTACTGACTGTCAGACAAGCTAGTCGTACCTTCGTATGTCTGTCTGCCCATTTACATGTACCTGCTTTTGTCTATCTGGCCAGATATTCGCCCCTCCGTCTGTCGGTTTACCCATCTATTCGCACTTTCATCTTTTTGTCTGTCCAGCGATTTTCTTGTCCGTCTGTCTGTGTGCCCAAATATTCGAACCTCCTTCTGTTCGTATGTCCAGTTCTTTGCATCTCCGTCCGTCTCTTTGCTAAGATATCCGTACCTCGGTCTGTCTGTATGCCAAGCTATTCGTACCTTCATCTGTCTGTCTGCACATCTATTCATACCTTCTTCTGTCTGCCCATCTATTCGTACCTAAGTAAGTCTGTCTGTCTGCCCTCTATTCATACCTACGTAAGTCTGTCTGTCAGCCCATCTATTCATACCTCCTTCTGTCTGCCCATCTATTCGTACCTACGTAAGTCTGTCTGTCCAGGTATTGTCTGTACCTTCGTCTGTCCATATTCCAAACTATTCGCCCCTCAGTCCGTCTGTATGCCAAGTTATTCGTACCTCCGTCTGTCTATCTGCCTATCTATTCGCTATTCTATCTATCAGTCTGCTCAGCTATTCGTATATCCCTCTGCCTGTCTGCCGATCTATTCATACATCCGTCTGTTTGTATGCCCAGCTATTCGTAACCCCGTTTGTCAGTCTGCCTAGATATTCATAACTTCGTCTGTCTGTCTACACATCTATTCGTACCGCCTTCTTTCTGCCTAACTAATCGTACCTTCGTATGTCTGTCTATCCAGCTATTTGTTCCTGCGTCTGTCCATCTTCCAAGATATTCTTACCCACGTCTGTCTGTATGCCCAGGTATTCGTACCTTCGTCTGTCTGTCAGCCCATCAATTCGTACCTACGTCTATCTTTCTGCACAGCTATTCTCGACTCCGTTAGACTGTCTGCCCAGCTCTTCGAACCTCTATCAATCTGCGTTTCCATCTATTCGTACGTCCTTTTGTCTGCCCATCTATTCGTTCCTTCCTATGTCAGTTTGTCCAGCTATTTGTATTTCCGTCTGTCTATATGCCAAGCTAATCGGACCTTCATCTCTCTATATGCCCTGGTATTTGTAACCTCGTTTGTCTGTCTGCTCATAAATTCGTACCTTCGTGTGTTTGTCTGAGAAGATATTTGCTACTCCGTTTGTCCGTCTACCCAGAGATTCGCACCTCCGTCTGTCCTCCTGTCCAGTTATTTTCATCTTCATCAGACTGTCTGTCCAGATTTTCGCTTCTCCATATGTCTGTCAGTCCAGCTTTTCATACCCTCGTCTGTCTGTCTGCCAAGCTGTTCGTATCTTAGTCCGTCTGTCTGCCCATCTATTCATAAATCCGCCTGTCTGCCGAATTTAGCTAAACTTTTTCCATCTGTTAGCCCAGCTATTCGCAATTCCATCTGTCCATCAACCCAGATATGTGCACCTACGTCTACATCTCTGCACATCTTTCGTACCTCTTTCTGTCTTCCCATCTATTCGTAACTTCGTATGTCTGTCTGTCCAGCTATTTGTTATATCTATTCGCAACTCCGTCTGTCAGTCAGTTCAGCAATTCGTAACTCCTTCTGTCTGTCTCTGTCGTTACTCTTTTTGACTGTCTGCCCAACTATTTCTAACTATATATGTCTTTTGCCTAGCTACTCCTTACTCCGTTTGTCTGTCTGCCCAGCCATTCGTATCTCCATCCGTCAGTTTGCCGCGCTTCTCGCACATCTATCTATATGTCTACCCAGCTATTAGTAACTCCGTACATCCATCAGCACAAAAATTTGTTCATCCGTCTGTCAAGCGATTCGCATATACGTCTGTCTCTCTGCCCATCTAATCTTATCTCATTTTGTCTGTCTGTCCAACTATTCGTACATCTTTCTGTCTATCTACCCATCTATTCGTAACTCTATCTGTTCTTCAGCACAGATATTCTCAGCTCCGTCTCTCCGTCTGTCCATAATTTGGCACGTCCATCTGTCCGTGTGCCCAAATATTCGCACCTCCGTCAATTCGTCTGCCCAGATAATCGTATCTCCGACTTTATGTATACCCAGCTAATCGTGCCTTTGGTCTTTCTGTCCGTATGCTCGCTATTTGTACATTCGTCTGTCTGTCTAGCGATTAATATATCCGTCTGTATGCCCAGCTATTCGTAACTCCATCGTTCCATCAGCCCAGGTATCCGCACCTCCGTCCGTCTGTATGCACAACTATCCGTACCTCCATCTGTCTGTCCGTCAATTCCTACCTACGTATTCATACCTCCTTCTGTGTGCCCCTCAATTCCTACCTACGTAAGTCAGTCTATTCATAGCTCCGTCTGTCTGTCTGCCAAATTATTCTTACCTTTGTCTGTCTGTCCAGCTATTCGTACCTCCGTCTGTTTATCCGACAAACAATTCATACCTCCGTCTGTCTGTCTGCCCAGCAAATTGCTTACTTGGTATGTCTGTCTGCCCAGCTATTGGCACATCCATCTGTCTGTCTCAACAGCTATTCGTAAATCCGCCTGTCCGCCTGCCCAGCTTTTCGTTCCTCTATTTGTCTGTCTGCCTAGCTATTTGAACCTTCGTTTGTTTGTCTACACAGCTATTAGTAACTCTGTCTATCCATCAGGCACGATATTAGCACCTCCATCTGTCCGTCTGTCGCGCTATTCTCTATCTCGTCTGTCTGTCATTCCAGGTATTTGTAACCTGGTCTGTCTGTCTGCCTAGCTCTTCGTATATCCGTCTATCTGTATGGCCAGTTATTCGTACATCTGTCTGTCTGTCTGCCCAACTATTCATACCTCCGTCGGTCTCTCTGCCGATCTATTCGTTCCTCCGTCTATCTGTCTGTCCAGCTATTCGCACCTCCATCTGTCAGTCTACCATCTATTCGTAACTTCGTCTGTCCATCAGCTTAGCCACTCACACTTTCGTCTGTCCGCCTGGCCAGCAATTTGTCCGCCTATCTGTGTGCTCAAATAGTCTTAACACTTTCTGTCCATCTGTCCAGTTTTTCGCACCTCTGTCTGCCAATCTATTCGTATCCACAAAAAGTCTGTCTTTCCAGCTAATCATGCCTCCGATTGTCTATCTGACAAACTATTCTTACCTCTGTCTGTCTGTATGCCCATCTTTTCGTACCTCCGTCTGTCTGCCCAGCTATTCGTACATCCGTGTGCCGCTCTACCCAGCTATTCGTACCTCCGTCAGTCTGTATGCCGAGGTATTCGTTCCTCCGTCTGTCTGTCCGCCCATCTATTCGTACCTCAGTCTGTCTGTCTGCCCAGCTATTCGCACCCCCGTCTGTCTCTCTAACCAGCTATTCGTAACTACGTCTGTCAATCGGCTCAACTATTCGCACCTCCATCTGTCCGTCTGTCCAGCGATACAACATAAAATACTTACAAACAATCTTTGGTATGTCTCGGTTGGATGTGGACATATGTGGCGTACTGGTGTACTTACACGTGATGGCTGCCATGGCTTTGATTGATGTAGACACAATGAACGCATCCAACGACCTGATATACTCACAAAGTCTTGCTGTTGTACTGGTATGATGTCGACACGTGAAGGCAGGTAAGTCTGGCTTTAAAGAGTTCCCTGAGGAAGACACGACATATAACGCATGCTACAAATTAGTTACTTACACAGTCTCGCTGGTGTAGTTACTGATCAGTGAAAGTCTTGCAGGTGTGGTCAGTGACATCCCTTGCGCCAGCTCCTCTTTTTATAGGGCATGTCGAGACACGCACGTGCACCCACCACGTGACGATAAAAGTTAATGATTATTAACACAATCAACTCCATTCTTCTGAGTGTTTCTCTAAGTTCATGTCTTGTGGATTGATTGTTAGTCTGTTGTCAATGCAGTTTCTTTGCAGCTTTCTGTCGCAAAGTTTCATCAGATTTTGCAGGTGTTGTTTTCGTCCTTCCATTATGCTACTTTCCTAGGATGACTTTAATGTTCTTTTTGAAAAATTGTCATGGACGCATTGAGAATCATGTCAGAATGCCTCATGTTTTAACAAATCGAATCCGGTTACAAGA
This sequence comes from Lymnaea stagnalis, assembly GCA_964033795.1. NCBI lineage: Eukaryota > Metazoa > Mollusca > Gastropoda > Lymnaeidae > Lymnaea > Lymnaea stagnalis. The sequence goes on along the minus strand of CAXITT010000645.1, from coordinate 113,089 downwards.
CTCTGACGATAAGGTTTTTGACGTCACGAATACTTACTTTTTTTTTTACAATTGAAATCGCGAAACGTATATTATATGCCCTCTATGCTATCGCAAGTTTAATGAAATGTCTACATTGAAATCTGAAAAAAGAAATGTTTGACTCCGAAAAAGTCTCAAGGGATTCGATACCACCCCCCACCCTTTCGATCCGAAGTATTTCACAGACCCAGCATGCGATAATTCAAAAGATTGTTGACATCTTCCGAAACAATACTCAAACAAGTCCAAGTAACAAGTTGTGCAGGTGGCTTACACGTTTTCTGTTAGTCACGAAACTAATTAGAAACATTATCGATTGATGGGATTGACCGGGCAGTCAGAAGAAATAAATGAATAGACCACCAAAAAGTAACAAGAAGTCTGCTACAACATAACAAGATGTCTACCATCAACATAACAAGAATTCTACCATCAACATAACAAGAAGTCTACCATCAACATAACAAGAAGTCTACCATTAACATAACAAGAATTCTACCATCAACATAACAAGAATTCTACCATCAACATAACAAGAATTCTACCATCAACATAACAAAAAGTCTGCCATCAACATAACAAGAGGTCTACCATCAACATAACAAGAAGTCTACCATCAAAATAACAAGAAGTCTATCACTGACGTCTAAAAAAAAACTCAAACTTTTCATCAGCGGTTCTTCACCTTTCGGGTTAGAACGACTCTGACACAGGGGTCGCCTAAGACATTAGGAAAATACATATTTATGAAGTAACAAGTAACATAATTTTATGTTTGAGGTCGCCACAACATCAGGAACTTTATTAGAGGGTCGCGAAGAGAGAGAGAGAGAGAGAGAGAGACGGAGAGAGTTCGTCATGGCCACAATATCGATTGACAACGGGTGAGTCGAGTCCAGACATCCCAAATGTCATGCGTCACATCGGATTTTTATTAAAAATTGCTTGGGAAACAGAAAGTTAAATCAGGGTTCAGCGAAGAAACAAAGATCGATGCGAACGTAAAACTAATCAGAGGGTGAATAAAACAACTCATGAACACTGGAGTCCTTTAAAACCGATTTAAAAACACATCTATTTCGCAAACACCTTCTGGGATGATTGTCAACATTATTTTCCAGTTAATGCATAATGGCTGTGTTGCTTATGGTTGAAATGGCTAGAAAGACTTTGCCATTGTATGCTTGTACTTAGTTTTTGTCGTGTTGCGTTTGTTTTAAATGTGGTAAACTATAGATTTGTTTTTTGTTGACTTTGTACCGCGCTTCGAGCCTTTGGGGATGAAGCGTGTTTTTGAAATGAACTTTATTATTTATTATTATCAATGAGTTTCTTGGCATACAATGCAGACACTGAGGCATAGGTGCGCAGGTGACATTAGTCAGGATACTCACGACTACAAGTCTATGGTTAGAAGATAGACTTTGAGCTATCCGTTCCGGGTATATCTCACAGGAATACGAGTCTATGACGTGAGCATATGACTTGAGTCTATGACTCGAGCATATAACTTGAGTCTATGTCTCGAGCATATGACTTGAGTCTATGACTCGAGCATATGGCTTGAGTCTATGACATGCCTCATTGTTGAATTTCTGAATCAGAAGCCCTAGATTTAAGCAGTTGAAAGAGAAACTGCACATGAAATTCAATTACGAAAAAAGCGCATTGAATCCTTACAATAATTCTCAATTGCGGGCCTCTAAGAAAAAGGACCACGTGATGACTATCGAATCTGACGAAATGGTCACTAGCCAGCTACCGTATGTTGTACTAGGTAACTTGGACCTTCGGACTGAGAGAAAAAAACTCGATAATAATTACGACCATCGGACATTTGATCAAACATGGAGATTATGGGAATAGAAATGGTAATAAAGGGATGTGTGCTCATGCTCAGCACCCCCCGACCCCCACACACACACTTAAAAATCAATGTTCAAGCTAAACTTGCCAGCGCACGCTTTCCTTTTCCCATGCCTATTCTCTCAACATGTTTGCCATGTCCATTAAACATAAAGCCTCATTCCAGAGGCGTAGCGACGGGGGTGCAGGGGGGGAGGAGGACAGATGTCCCCGGGCGCAAGCTAGTTAGGGGCGCCAAAATGTGCTTTGATATTATAATATTGGTAAAAATAATGGGTTTGTGAGTTGAAAAAAAGAAAAGGGGGCGCTTTAAAATGGATCTTGTCCGCGGGCGCGAATCTTGTCCCCGGGCGCCAAACACCCTCGCTACGCCTCTGCTCCATTCAACTGGTTTTCGGACAATGTCGAGTGACAGAAGGTTTTCACTTTTAAAATTTTTAAAATATCACCTATCATGTCCTTTCTTGTTGTATTTGGCATGGATTTTACCATGGTACCACCTATCAAGTCTTGTATTGATGTATTTATATGGATTTTATCTTGGTATAACCTATGAATTCTTGTATTGATGTATTTGGCATGGATTTTATCATGGTATCACCTATCATGTCTTGTATTGATGTATTTGGCATGGATTTTATCTTGGTATCACCTATGAAGTCTTGTATTGATGTATTTGACATGGATTTTATCATGGTATCACCTATCAGGTCTTGTCTTGTCATACTTGAAATGGATTTTATCATGGTATCACCTATCAGGTCTTGTCTTGTCATACTTGAAATGAATTTTATCATGGTATCACCTATCAGGTCTTGTCTTGTCATACTTGAAATGAATTTTATCATGGTATCACCTATCAGGTCTTGTCTTATCATACTTGAAATGGATTTTATCATGGTATCACCTATCAGGTCTTGTATTGATGTATTTGACATGGATTTTATCATGGTATCACCTATCAGGTCTTGTATTGATGTATTTGAAATGGATTTTATCATGGTATCACCTATCAGGTCTTGTATTGATGTATTTGACATGGATTTTATCATGGTATCACCTATCAGGTCTTGTATTGATGTATTTGACATGGATTTTATCATGGTATCACCTATCAGGTCTTGTATTGATGTATTTGAAATGGATTTTATCATGGTATCACCTATTAGGTCTTGTATTGATGTATTTGACATGGATTTTATCATGGTATCACCTATCAGGTCTTGTCTTATCATACTTGAAATGGATTTTATCATGGTATCACCTATCAGGTCTTGTATTGATGTATTTGACATGGATTTTATCATGGTATCACCTATCAGGTCTTGTATTGATGTATTTGACATGGATTTTATCATGGTATCACTTATCAGGTCTTGTATTGATGTATTTGACATGGATTTTATCATGGTATCACCTATCAGGTCTTGTATTGATGTATTTGACATGGATTTTATCATGGTATCACCTATCAGATCTTGTCTTGTCATACTTGGCATGGATTTTATCATGGTATCACCTATCAGGTATTGTTCTTATATTGATGTGTTTGACATGGATTTTATCATTGGTATCACCTATCAGGTCCTGTCTTGTCATACATGGCATGTTATGACCGATCCATCCCCACCTTCCTCTCCCGCCCTTCTCCAGTTTTCTCGCCCACGTAGCTTTGCGGCGTATCATTTCCAGCTGATTGAAGATTCCAACTGAGCAACACTTTGGGGAGATTGTTATTTTCAGCTGATTGATGATTCCAACTGAGCAACACTTTGGGGGAGATTGTTATTTTCAGCTGATTGATGATTCCAACTGAGCAACACTTTGGGGAGATTGCTATTTTTGGTCCACTTCATACACTAGACAAGAATATTGTTCAATGTTAATATTGGTTTAATTATTTAATTTGTGTGGTCGTTGTTGTTGATTTGTGTGTGAGGGACGAACGGTAAAGGACNATATTGGTTTAATTATTTAATTTGTGGGGTTGTTGTTGTTGATTTGTGTGTGAGGGACGAACGGTAAAGGCCCCCCCCCCCCCGCCCTCCCTCCTCCCCCCCCCCCGGTTGGTCACAAACTCTATCTGCTCCAGTAGACATTACACGTGTGTAAATAAAATCTTATATCAACAAATTTTTGTGGAAATTTAAAGCCCAGCGGACTAAAGCAAAGTTTACAATTTTTTAGAATTTCTCTCCTGAAAATAGATGCCCACGATATCTCAGCTAATTTGTCATTGTACTGTCTAGATTCTAGATTGCCTAGAAATCCATTTTTTAGTAGTGGCAAAAATAATTGTCAAATAATTATTATTTTGTGTACCCAAATTGTTTACGACAAAAAAATATTTTTTAAGACTATTGCGGAAACTGAAACTTATATTGTGTAAACTTTTAATTTTGAAATAATTACTCCTGCAGTACAAGAAAGGGAGATAGTATTGTTGAAGTATAAACGATGTCATATTATCAAGGGTTGTCGGCCTTTAATTTGCCACTCTATGTATTACTTACTGATGCAGCATTTGTAAAGGTGGCTGCGTGTAAATGTTTAGGTCTTATCACAGTCACGTTGGAAGTATAAGAGATGGTCCACCCCCGACGTCACTTATGATTAAAAAAAAAAAGGGGGGGGGTGAATTTGCTTTGTTGCCATTTTTTAAAGCAAATGGTCTGTATATGTAATATATATATATATATATATATATATATATATATATATTATAAACATATTATCTGCTAATATAAAACATCATATGAGTTAACTCTAACTATGAAATTAGGGACTAGACACGTACGGAGTTAGCTCTAACTCTGATACTATGGACTTGATATGTACGGAGTAAGCTCAACTCTGCCACTATAGATTTTATATGTACGGAGTACGCTCTAACTCTGACACTATAGATTTTATATGTACGGAGTTAGCTGTAACTCTGACACTATATATTTTATATGTACGGAGTTAGCTGTAACTCTGACACTATATATTTTATATGTACGGAGTTAGCTGTAACTCTGAAACATAGATTTTACATGTACGGAGTAAGCTCAAATCTGAGTCTGACACTATGGGCTAGGTTCAAATTTGTGTAAAACAGAGTAACTTGCCCGTGGTTTCCGGCTACTTTTACCAAGTTGGGTTGGTTCCAAAATCATGTTTACTGTTTCTAAACTCGATTCCAGTAAGTTAACTAGGGTTAATTTAAACAGACCCAATAATATAGTTTTTTTTTAAATAACATGTATACTTTTACTCTGAATAGTTTCGCTCCTCTCAATTCACGGTGACGTCATCCGATTCATGTTTACGAAGCCAAACCATGACAACAAAAAAATGATATGAAAGGAGAAATCATATTCACCAACCTAATGAACTCTTTTCTTCCTGAAAATAAAAAGTTTTTTCTTTCGTGAATGTACCCAATGGATTTGATAGGTACGGAGTTAACTCAATCTCTGAGACTATATACTTGATATGTACGGAGTTAGTTCTAATGCTGATACGGGGTACTATAGACTTGATATATACGGAGTACGTTCCAACTCTGACACTATACACTTGATATGTGCCGCGTCGCCTCAAACTCTGAAACTATACACTTTTTATGTACGACTAAAGTTTGTAAAAGAGAGCAGATTCTCAAAGGGCTTGTTTCTAAAGTGGTCAATATCTCATATTTGTTGGCATCTGGTGTTTTGGAAGCCTCGTACTGATACGAAACCGGAGCTCAAGTGACGTGTTTTAACAGCGTAAAACATGTCCATTCAACCACAGGTCATACCTGGGAATATTTCAACTCACTGCCTAAAAAGGTAATATTTGAGAATTTATCCAGATTTTTCTACAGTGCATCATTTGACCAGCAGTACCCCAAAAATTACCAGTTTACACTGAATGGTCGTTGCTGCCACTATATCCGAGTCTAGCCATTTTTACCCTTACATATTTGGCCGCGCAAAAAGAAGGGAGAAACGCCACGAGACCTGTTAGACAGCCGCGCCTTTTTATTAAAGATGTGTTAAAAAAAAAAAAAACATGAGGGAATCCAACATAGATACATAGATACTGGCAGTCACTGAAAAGAAAATTCTACATATAAACCTATATTTCAAGGAATTTCAAGTAATTTTATTATATTTTTTTTTAAAACTTGAGATTCATCTCAACCCGAAAACATGAACGCATACCCATTTATTTATATCAACAACGACGCACAAAAGACACAACAGCTAAAAAATGGAGTATAACACATGACGATCATACGGAATAGGCTCTACTGAAGGCCTCCTGTCTGCTTCATAGAACTGTTTTTTAGAACTTCAGTCGAAACATCGTGTCTTGACCTGCAAGCCATTCATCTGTCAAGTTAAACAGAGAATATCTGGGAAGATTAAGCTGACATTTTAAGGTACAAAAGCGTTGGTGTGAGGGGCAGGGGTAGGGGGGTTTACCGACAAGGCGATCCCTGATTTTGGGGGGGGGGTACAAAAACACGAAGCTGGCCAGGTGTAGGGAAGGTATGTTTGGTATGTGGACATTTGGATGAGTGGCTAGCATTACTGCCATACTGAGTGAACGGCTCGGGCTACAGCTTCTGCCATACTGAGTGAACGGCTCGGGCTAGAGCTTCTGCCATACTGAGTGAATGGCTCGGGCTACAGCTTCTGCCATACTGAGTGAATGTCTCGGCTACAGCTTCCAAATCTAGCTGTTTCAAGAGTAAAGCCATGAGATATTGTAGGGTTCCCGGTGTTGTATGCATAATTAGTGTGTTCCTGGTGTTTTATGTAAGACATTGGATTATTGTATTTGTTTGTTTTTTTTGTATGGTATGTAATACAAGGCATTTTTGTTGTTATATTTGGTATTGTACTTGGTCTTACGATAGGGTTCCTGTTGTTGTATGTAATTCATGAGATTTTTGTATGTATTGGTTTCTGTGCTGCTTGAAATACATGGGATTATAGTAGGGTATGTTATATGAAATAAGCAAAAACTACGTATGCGAAAACCTAAAAAAGGAACGCAACAAAACAACGAGCGTGTCGGCAAGAAGCCTTCTTCGGCGAAAAAAACAACAGTAAAAACAATATAAAAATAAAAATAAACTCTGAGCTCATGATACTATGATATTGTTAATAATTTTATGTGAAGTACATAGGATTACTACAGGAGTCACTGGTGTTGTTTGAGTACAGGAGGTTATAATGGAGTTTCTGTTGTTTTTTTTAAAAAGTAGTTAGTGTTTGGGATTATGTGGGTTTTAATGGTGTTGCATGTTTGTTATATATGTCTAGGAAAACACTGTGTGGCTCTGTGCAGAACGGCGCACTGGTGGAAAACCGAACTGTTAGAATGAAAGATACAGTTTAAATTTAATGATGAGATAAGCATACTGGGTTTTTTTAATATACGTTGACGTCTCTTAAAATTAAAATATAATTGTTTGACATTCGTAGAATACTTGTTTAAGTATATATGAATAAATAACATATATATATATATATATATATATATATATATATATATATATTGTGTTTTTTTAATATACGTTTACGTCTCTTAAAATTAAAATATAATTGTGTGACATTATTAGAATACTTGTTTAAGTATATATAAATAAATAATATATATATATATATATATATATATATATATATATATATATATGAGAAATTCCTGACTCCTAATCATCCCCCCATCACTACACATGATAAGTGATACATCGCTATGTTTACATTTTAATAAATTCAGTGTTTTTAATTTGTATCTTCTCTTTCAGGTGAGCCCAACAATCAAGATAACGAAGCTTGTGTTTCATTCGCCCCAGATCTCCTAGATTTTAACGATGACGGTTGTGGTAAAAAGTGACACTATGTCTGCGAAAGATATCCACGTGTTAAATTTGATATTTAATTAGTATGTCATTTATGCCAGCGACTACGAAATGTTTTGAAATACGATATTTTTTTAAAATGTTTACATTACACATTTTTAAATTGTTAAAATTATGTATATTTATAAGAAAGGAAAATGGAGATCAATGGGAGAGTAGGTGTTGTACGCACGACGCTTTAGTTCCGTCAAGGCTAAAAGTGACCCTAGGTTACGAAATGTCGTAAAAATTCCCCGACAAAAAAGATTTACGACAAAACGGCCACTGAAGAAAGGGGCTCCGACGATATGGCTTACTCACCAACGCATATATTTACGCGAGGGTCTGAGATTACTCTCTTATGACCCTGGCTAGTGCATTGGCTACCAGCTCCATCGGCTGAGCTGAGTCTCATAAATTTTTCCTCGCGTAGGTCTCTTCTGCAACTCTGGACCCCCCCCCCCCTTTCCCCCCAAAACATCTAGTGAGGGACATTTTGTGAACAGGTGCGCTATTGTTTCCGGCAACATGCTGCAATGCCGGCAGGTAGGGTCCTGGTTAAGATCTGGCCTGCTGAAATATGGCTTACTACACTATGGCCCCGGAATAAAAAGTGACCCGGATAAAAGGCCACCCCATTACAATACTCCATACAAAAGTATACAGACCACAGGGCTATGATAGGATAGCTTTATGATCCAGGTCTCTGAACCACTCGGGAAAAGAAGTTTGGCATTGTATATGTTGTGTGATGAGTACTACATTTATTTTCTTTAAAACTAAAAAAAAAATGCTTTCAACCGCGTGTGACAAGCCTGGTCATTTTTTCCCCCATTTTTAAAACAAGAAATACAATGGATTGCTTTTAAAATTGATAACACGACACCAAATTTTAGGGCTTTTTCTCTTTAACATTTCATACGTTTCAATTATTTTTTTTCATACAAGAAATTAATTTTTAATCATCAAATTTTTAAAGAAATAAAAAGCTTCGCGTTTAAAATTAAATTTTTGAAACAGTAAATGTCCACGAAGCCATTAACTTCATCGAAGAGACATTGGCAAAGACAACTCACTAAATGTCCATGAAGCCATTAACTTCATCGAAGAGACATTGGCAAAGACAAGTCACTAAATGTCCATGAAGCCATCAACTTCATCGAAGAGACATTGGCAAAGACAACTCACTAAATGTCCATGAAGCCATTAACTTCATCAAAGAGACATTGGCAAAGACAACTCACTAAATGTCCATGAAGCCATTAACTTCAACAAAGAGACATTGGCAAAGACAACTCACTAAATGTCCATGAAGCCATTAACTTCAACGAAGAGACATTGGCAAAGACAACTCACTAAATGTCCATGAAGCCATTAACTTCATCGAAGAGACTTTGCAAAGACAACTCACTAAATGTCCATGAAGCCATTAACTTCAACGAAGAGACATTGGCAAAGACATCTCACTAAATGTTCATTAAGCCATTAACTTCAACGAAGAGACATTGACAAAGACAACTCACTAAATGTCCATGAAGCCATTAACTTCATCAAAGAGACATTGGCAAAGACAACTCACTAAATGTCCATGAAGCCATTAACTTCATCGAAGAGACATTGGCAAAGACAACTCACTAAATGTCCATGAAGCCATTAACTTCATCGAAGAGACATTGGCAAAGACAATTCACTAAATGTCCATGAAGCCATTAACTTCAACGAAGAGACATTGGCAAAGACAACTCACTAAATGTCGATGAAGCCATTAACTTCAACGAAGAGACATTGGCAAAGACAACTAACTAAATGCCCATAAAGCCATTCACTTCAACGAAGAGACATTGGCAAAGACAACTAACTAACAGCAAACCATCCTTTGAAGTTGCAGTTGGTTCGTTTTCAGATCAATGTATCAATGCCCAATTATGTTACAGATTTAAAATTGGGTTTAGTTTTTATTAACCGTAATAGGTAATAACCCTAAACTTCAAATATACGGAATGCAACATTTAATTTTTTATTTTTTTTTGCCACAAAACAAAGCGTGGTAAAAATTGTGTCACATTGTGGGCTGATTTACTTCAGGAACCCGTGCCTAACAACTCAAATTTTGATCATTTACAATAAAGTTGTGCACTATGTACCTAGCAATATTCTTTTTTATATTTCAAGTGTAAGGAATTGGGGATGGATGTCCCTTTTTTCACATAGTTTTAAAGTTCTCTTGTGAAGTTGTTTAAATCATAGCAATATTTCAAAATAGCTAATGTTACACATGTGAATATTGGTAAGCAGATAATTTAAACAAAACAAAAAATGTTAATTTAAAACTGTTCTATTTTTTTAGAACTCATTGGCGAGGAAAGTTAGGGCCGGCTGTGAGTGTGTGCTTAAAAAAAAGGGGGGGGGGTCATTTTTATAATCAATGTATTTAAAAGTTTTCATAAAGATTTAAAATAAAAAATAAAAAAACATATTCTTTAAATAATAAAATGAAATTTGGTTTTGAGAGATTCTATTTTGGTATACGAATCCTGTGTTTTCCATCGGGATCGAGGCAAAAAGATGTGTTTATTTTTTTTATTTTTTTTTGTTGTTGACGATAACGAAGTATCAAACACGCTAATGTAACAGGTTATTAAACCGGTAAAGGTGTGTAATTTCACATGTAAGGACATTTTTGGTGAAACATATTTCTGGTTATCATAGGCATGGAATTGGGCTAGACAATGCTTCTTTTATGTGGAATGTGGGCTGGACCATGCTTCTTTTATGTGGAATGTGGGCTGGACCATGCTTCTTTTATGTGGAATGTGGTCTGGACCATGCTTCTTTTATGTGGAATGTGGTCTGTACCATGCTTCTTTTATGTGGAATGTGGTCTGGACCATGCTTCTTTTATGTGTGGAATGTGGGCTGGACCATGCTTCTTTTATGTGGAATGTGGGCTGGACCATGCTTCTTTTATGTGGAATGTGGTCTGGACCATGCTTCTTTTATGTGGAATGTGGTCTTGACCATGCTTCTTTTATGTGGAATGTGGTCTGGACCATGCTTCTTTTATGTGGAATGTGGTCTGGACCATGCTTCTTTTATGTGGAATGTGGGCTGGACCATGCTTCTTTTATGTGGAATGTGGGCTGGACCATGCTTCTTTTATGTGGAATGTGGGCTGGACCATGCTTCTTTTATGTGGGATGTGGGCTAGACCATGCTTCTTTTATGTGTGGGATGTGGGCTGGACAATGCTTCTTTTATGTGGTGTGTG
>CAXITT010000645.1:89424-101781 GCA_964033795.1 Lymnaea stagnalis | reverse complement strand
TGTGGAATGTGGACTGGGCCATGCTTCTTTTATGTGCAATGTGGACTGGGCCATGCTTCTTTTATGTGTGGAATATGGGCTAGACCATGCTTCTTTTATGTGCAATGTGGACTGGGCCATGCTTCTTTTGTGTGTGGAATGTGGGCTGGACCATGCTTCTTTTATGTGCAATGTGGACTGGGCCATGCTTCTTTTATGTGTGGAATGTGGGCTGGACCATGCTTCTTTTATGTGGAATGTGGACTGGGCCATGCTTCTTTTATGTGCAATGTGGACTGGGCCATGCTTCTTTTATGTGTGGAATATGGGCTAGACCATGCTTCTTTTATGTGCAATGTGGACTGGGCCATGCTTCTTTTATATGGAATTAAAAAAAAAATTATCTTAACAAATGATGTTATAAATGTTATTAATTTGGATAAATAAGGATATTATGCTTTATTATTTCCTAAATGTAATTTTCAAGTGATTAAAAATGTGATTTTACTTGATTTTTTTTTATTTTTATAGAAGACACTATATGTCTTAATAGTCGGATTTAAAGTGCCAAACGTACAGATTAGGATTTTTAGAAGCTGAGACTTTGCAATAGCCGGAAGAATGTAACGCAAAATGCTGTACATCATTACCCGAGTAACACCGGTTCTTACATTCTAGTTTGATATAATAATATTAATAAACACATTATAATACAGAATTGTTTTTTTTTTACCAATTATCGTGTCCCATTGAAATATAGTTGGAATTAAAAAAAAGCAACTGTCAAAAATATTACGTTAGGCTAAAAATTTAAAAGCATTTTATTATAGAAAAAATCATTAAAAAAGTATGAACTTGGTTAAGCCATTACCTGAGTAAACCATTAACAAGCCATTAACAAATCAGGATTGTTGCCAAAAATATGTGTTTTTTGAACATCGGTCTAAATTGTAACTCTTTCCTTTGTATCAAAGTAAATGACTTTGAACAATCTGTCACATTAAAAGATGTGCGATTCTTCTCAGTTAAACTCTTCAGGGACTTTATTGACGAGGTCTTATTTGTCGGGGCATCACTGACTGGGTCAATTTCGTCAGAGGCTTTATCGATGGAGCCCATTTGATCGGGGCTCATTTGTACGAGCTCTTTTGACGGAGGTGGATATCTAGGGGCTGACGTATTCGGGCTAATTTGTCGTGACAGTGTGGTCCTGGGCAGAGTGGACAGTGCACCTCCTGGAAGGTCAAAGAGACCTGACCCGAGAGAGACAATAAAACAAATCGGCCAACAGACCGAAGATGTTATTTATAGCAAGAGAACAGGAAGCGGATGAGTGAATACATTTGACAACAAAATGACGTCAGTGTCTTTGTTGAATTATTTAACCACGATGATTAAAAATTCAATTGGCAGAGTCATCAAGGCAGACAGAAGGTTTATGATAACTATCTCCATACATATTTATAAATCTCGATACGTGCCCCAGAGATCAAAAGCCACTAGTATTCTGACACGCAATCAGACAGTTAAAAATGTCACTGCTCGTTACACTAACAATTTTTTTTTTTTTTTTTTTTTTTTTTTACAATATTATCAGCCTCCGGNTTTTTTTTTTTTTTTTTTTTTTTGTAACAATATTATCAGCCTCCGGGACTCCATCTCCGGGTTTGAATTCAGAATGTTCTTCTCTGAGATGAGTTGCCATCCAGGGTTAACGAGTCCAATCAACTCGGGGCGCTGGTGATGTTTCTTTTGTTTTTTGCTTGACTGGAATTAAACCCCAGACCACCAACTTGAGATTTGATAAGTTTAGACCACTCGGCCACCGAGCACCCATTTATTATTTTAAAGAACATTTAATATGTCCATGTTTGTGTTCAGCTATTCATTGTCGTAACGGTTGTGATAACGGCTGACATGTCATTTCATTGTTTTTATACACAGTGTCAATGATCTTTTTCCCTCTTGGGTGTAAAGGCAATTTACAATTTTGCAGAAATATTTTCAATCTATTAACTCCCTTTACATTTAACTTCGTGTTTGCTCTTGGCTGGTTGGTTGGGTGGCTGGCAAAATCGTCGGACGGCTAACTGACCCCCACTTTCTTTCAACCCCGACTCGTTACCGATGACAAGACATTGTATCAACTGTTCAGCCCCCCCCCCCCCCAAACCCCCAGCCCCAAAAGTGAGCTTTCAATTTTGATTAATTAAAGGGAATAGGAAGAAAATATGATGTTACTGATTTCACGAAATAAAATTCCAAAAAAATGCGCTAAATTAGATTCCTAAAAATATTATTTGTTTTCCCTCTCGGATAGTACTTCTCAGCTAAGTGTTATTGTTTTTTGTTTTTTTTAAATTTTATTCTGTTTTTTTCTCTTGATTGTTCGCTGACGAAGGCTTCCCGCCGACACGATCATTGCTTTGTTGCGATCTTTTGTTCCGGTTTGGCCATACTTTGATTTATTCATTTTCTTTTTTTGCTAACCTGATTGCAGTCTTTCCCCTTATTACCATGCAGAAAACCTATTAAACACATCGTAGAGAAGAGTTACCAGTAAAATGTACGGAGCAGTAAAGGATGGTCATGGATGGAGAACATGAAATACCCAGTCATTGTGTTTTCTATATCAGGATCCCAGGCTAGTAGCAGAAATTTTAAAAAAGGGTAGGCTACGCTGGGCGGGACACAGAGAGAAGTCCGAATGCACACAGAGGCCTGAAAAGGGTACGCCAGATGAGTTGGGAGGGCGCGCCACCAATATCCAAGAGGAAAACGACTCAAACGTAAACCAAGGGTTAGGTGGATGGATGATGTGGATAATGATCTACAGGAACTAGGGCTTTACGCATGTGAAATAAAAGCAATACTTTGTTCTGTATGGAAAAAAATAGTGAGGCAGGCCAAGCCGTATATGGGCTTAAGCGCCACAGGGATGGGTGCAACAATATGGACTCCAAGTCTTCTCATGTCAATATTTTTTTTTATATAACAATGCACATAAATATTCACATTTTGGAATGGTGATAGAGAACCCTTCATTTTATCCCCATTTTCCATTTTCCTTGGGACAATAGCGTGTAAAGCCACTGACACATTATATGGTTCTTTTCTACTCATGAGATAGAGATCATCTTTACAGATTTTCCATCTATTACAATATGGCCAATTAAGTAGCTTCCCTCACTGTATAATTAAATCTATTCATCAAAACACGGAAAAGAAATAGTGCTTTACAATCAAAAGCAAATGAACATTAATTATGAGAATATTACATATAAATGAATGTACAACATACAAAGTTAACTATTCAATGAAGTATAGAAAAAAACATTAAATCATTTGTTTCGAGAAACAATTAAAAATCTAAATATTTCGAACATTGGTATTTGATTGTTCGCTTAAGTTCGTTCCATAATTGTTTAATGGTGCACCCCGTTGTTCAGTTTGATGCATATTAAAATAGAACTAACATCTTGATGAGCTCGCTTGTCATAGACGTCGTAAACAGAGAGCTGCCGTGGTGCGAGAGGTTGTGCCCTCATCATGTGCCCTTTGAAAACTGATTAAATATTCAACACACTCCGCGTAAAGGGTGTCGCAGTTGCCTTTGTTTCGGTTAATAATTGAAGGACTGCTTTCAAGCCGTGCCGAGGAAATAGTAGTAGAGCGAGGTTTCGAGAAACTTGAAACATTAATTGTTTCCCAGATCTTCCCGGACGGCTTTTGGCTTGGCGTTTCGCTCTTTTGAAATTTTCAAACTAATTGAAGTCGTGTCTTGTTCTTTCAAAGATGGGCATTTTAACCGTGTTTGGGCAAACATCCATAATTTTAATTGCTCTGATACGTGAGTAAAATTTAAGCTAGATGCAAGTTTTTTTTTTTTTTTTTTTTTTAAATAAGTTTTGGGGATTTTCACTGTTGTGTTTGGAAAAATTATAATAAAATGTAACTTTAAAATAATTTCTGTAATTAAAATTATTTTTTTGTTAAAACTTAGGGCTCAAAGTATTTATTAAATTGTTAAAACTTTTCAAAAAAAAAATAAAAATTAATTTATTTTAAAAAAATAATTACAACACATCTGTGTATCTTATATAAATTAAAACAAACCCACTATAAACAATTTTTTTTTATGACGAACAGCTTTGTGCAGACTGGCTGAGGCGAGGACGGGGGTCTACTACACGCTAAATCACAGAAGTTTCACTATAGTTGAACTACCGCGTAGAACAGAGTCAAGCGTAGTGACGTGCGCCATGGCATGCCAGCGGTTTAGCAACTGCTTCTGCTTAGCGTACGACAACGCAACATCGGTGTGCACCCTTGGTGAGTGAACATGTCGTTGTCGGTATATGGAATGCTGTTACGTGGAACCGCTTCTGTAATGCTAAGTTATATATATATTTATTAAACAAGCCATCAAAATGTGTTCTAGGGTTGGTAACACATCTTTACAAACACGCGATACAGTATTCATCTTTACTGAAAAATCTAAAATTTAAATTACTTAAAATAGTTTTACCCGTCGTCATATTATGACGCGCATCAAAAAAAAAAGTTATAATTGGTAAATGTGAGTGGTGAACGAATAACATGTTCGAGTTTACTGTCCTCCCTCCATGGTAATATTTACTCGAAGCTTCTTGCTTGGAACGATCGCTATCCATAAGTGGATCTAGGGTGGCATCGTTTCTATGATCATCTGTGCTTATTTTAAAAACAAAATAATAAATATATTGAAAACTGAATAAGTTAACGCATGTACCGTCTAGACGTTCAAATTGACGTATAGGCGAGAAGATAAACCAGAGAATGAAGGTAAGGTTAACGTGTTGGTGTGCGGGTCAGCCAGTCAATGAAGAGAGAAGAATCATATAGCTATGAAGGATATCCAATCAATGAAGATGGCGTGAAAGAAGAGACAATGGTCTTAAAGCTCGTTAAATTTCAAACCAAAGTGCATCAGAGAACTATTGGTGTACTTACTTAAGCTTAGACGTTACATACCCGTCATATATAAAATATAGTACTAATTTCAATGAACTTTCAGGCACACAGGTCATACCTTCTGTAAGACGGCCCCACAACGGACATTCCTGTCTACACTGTGAATGCCTCTTGCTACAATGAGGACTTGTATTTACTCTATTCAAATGACTCGGTAGGCTCTTGCTTGAGTATTTCGACGGATAAGGCCAGCTTTACCACGGCCCGTTCAGTCTGTCAAGGTCGGTCAACTCGATTATAATGATTTGTGTTTTAAACCTAACCATTTGCAGCATTTGCTTCATGATAAACTTAAATTTAATCAACCGGACAATAAGTCTAGCGATGAACACAATTTGTAAATCAGCGTATTTTCGTTCTAAACAATTTCCATTCCGGCACTGCAATTGATCTAGGTTACCAGACTCACAGCTCCACATCAGGACTACAATTGACCTAGCCGATCAGACTCACAGCTCCACATCATGACTGCATTTGACGTAGCTTATCAGACTGACAACTCTAAATCAGGACTGCAATTGACCTAGCCGATCAGAATCACAGCTCCACATCATCCCTGCACTCGGCCTAGCTTTTCAGACTGACAGCTCCACATCAGGACTGCACTGGGCCCAGCAAATCAGACTCATAGCCACACTTTAGGACTACACTCAACCTAGCTATTCCGATTCACAGCGTCACATTAGGAACTCCATTCGACCTAGCTTATCAGACTCACAGCTCCACATCAGGACTGCTCTCGACCCAGCCTATCAGACTGACAGCTCCACATCAGGACTGCACTCGACCCAGCCTATCAGACTGACAGCTCCACATCAGGACTGCACTCGACCCAGCCTATGAGACTCACAGCTCGAATTTAAACAAGCATTAACGTTAAAGGTGGTCTTGTTACAATTTTGTTTCCGCAAATACTAAAACCCATATTTAAAAACAATTACATTAATACAAATATGTTTAAAAGGGAATGTAATCGTATGCTCTGAGAATGCAATGTTTTTACAAATGTAACTCTTTTAGTGATAGTTCCAGCCATTAGTGTAACGGAAATTATGTTATTTTATGTGTCTAAAAATTCCATTTACTTTCATCTCCAGCAAAGGCTATGAATCTCTACACCATGATCAATGAAGGAAAATATAAATTGCTCAATTGGGCTCTGTCAAGGTTCGATACACTTGATCAATTTAATCAATGCAATCAGCACGAAAGAAATCCCTTAAATCCATTTAATCAATTGCTTTGGATTGGTCTGGAAGACATGGATCAGGATCATATCTTTAAATGTGTCGGTGACGGATCTGTGTTGACACAGGACTTGAGTCAAAAGATATTTCCTTCAGGTAATAAAAAAATTGCCTAGTTATTTCTCTGTATTAAATAATTCTACTGCGAAGACTGAGGAAAGAGACTTTCAATTGCATACATATTATTTTTAAAAATCACACAAAAATCTTTTCTTTTTTTTTTTATCTGCACGTCAGCATTTTAATAAAAAGAAACGTATTTTTAGTAGATGAAGATTTTTTTTAAAATCCCGGGTGGGTGATAGGGAAACACCATTTTTAATTGCATACAAATTTGCGGAAAAAAATGTTTTTCTCTTCCTTTTTTTTTGTTGTTCAGGTGAACCTAAAAACAGCACAACGGAGAGCTGTGTGTCATTTAATTTTGTCTGGTCCGGAGGTCTGGCCGTGCCTTGTGATCTAATGTTACACTACGCCTGTGAAATGAGGCCGCATCCCATAGTTTTCTGAAGGAGCTGCCAGATCAATCAATGAGCCTTGCCGCAAGAATCCGATTTAGTTTTGGACGTAGATTTTAAAAGAAGACAGATTAGTCTTTATATTTTAATTACAACACTCTTCGGTAAAGTTCTGTTCACACGCTGTATGAAATGTTGTCATGTAGAGAAAGAGCCTACACTTCGGGGATGTTATTGAAGTTTGTCAAACTTAGGACATGTTGTCATGTAGAGAAAGGGCCTACACTTCGGGGATGTTATTGAAGTTTGTCAAACTTAGGACATGTTGTCATGTAGAGAAAGGGCCTACACTTCGGGGATGCTATTGAAGCTTATCAAACTTAAGACATGTTGTCATGTAGAGAAAGGGCCTACACTTCGGGGATGTTATTGAACTTTTTCAAACATGTTGGCGAAACTTGATTTACATTTCAGAAAATATAATGTTGATTTATAAAATGTAATTCAAAAATATTGTAAAAAAAAAAGAAAAACCGAAGTAAAAACTATTTGCCTACATTTCAGCTCATTATTAGTTTTTTGTTTTGTTTTTTCTTCTTTTTTTTTTTTTTTTTTTTTGGTTGTTAAGGTTTTTTTTTTTTTTTTTTTTTTTTTTGTTCGTTTTTTTTCTTTTTGTTTTTTTTTTTCCCTCCTTTTTTTTCCTTTTTTTTTTTTTTTGTAATTCAAAAAATTTGTAAAAAAAAGAGAAAAACCGAAGTAAAAACTATTTGCCTATATTTAAGCTTATTATTATTTTTTTGTTTTGTTTTTTCTTCTTTTTTTTTTTTTGTTGTTTTTTGGCTGATGAAGGTTTCTTGTCGACTCGTTCGTTGCTTGGTAGCTTTCTTTCCTTTTGGCTTATGTTTACCCCTCCTTTGTTTCGCTTGTTTCTATTTTTCTAACCTGATTGCAGTGTCTCCCCTTCATTATCCACTTTAGTGAAGTGGTTTTGTGACGTTAGCGAGATACGAATGTGCACGTTGCTTCACGACATGATCATGCTCGTTACTGGAACAATATTGTAATGTTTCTTCTGATGCCATCGTAACTCTTCTATTCTGATATCCTCACTCACACTACATGTCAAGTTACTCATGCACTGCATGTGAGAAAAAAATCTTCTTAACTTCTTGTTCGTAGATTTAAATATGGCCGCTAAAATAGTTCCTTACTGTCTATAATTGGAAGCACGTATCTCTACTCTCAAGTGAAATAGTCTTTTTTTTTCGTCTGCATCGTCCGTCACGATGTTCGCAGGACGAAATCCACAGGACATGGGATTCTTCTTCTAGGATTCTAAGTAAATTGAATACAAAACTATTTTTTATAGTAATGCAATTCTTGAAAGTCAAATAGATCAATAGCAATAAACCATCTGATCAAAACTGTGGTTGAGGTATTTTAGCACAAGGCTCATCTCTTAGACATTCGAGCCTAAAAGGTTCTGTAATACAAATGAGAGGAAGCGGTAGACGTTAATGTTTTAGGATTTGAACGTAAATGTGGAACACATTAAAATATAACTAAAAATGTTCTGACTTTGACATAAAGTCATTGCCATCGTATAGTTCAGAGACTCATTTGACAATCTCAAACAAAATCTTTCAGAGCTATTTTGTAGCAACACAAAGTCATATTCTGGGTCACAATATGCGCCAACAGTGTAGACAGAAGCATGGACACCCAAACACGTTACAGATGGCAGTATCCATGAACTTATGACAAGAGTAGAGTGCGATGCATCATTTCAATGTTCTATCGTTTGCATGAGAAGGACCCCGCACCTCCTCACCCCCAACCCCCCACATCGGTTAAGCCAGTATGAGATAAATGTTACCTTTGGCCTCGCTCGGTTATAGCGCATACAGCGTCCAGTTTCAACAGGACGTTCCGGTGTGTGTCTTCAAATCCCTAGTGCCATCAGTCGTGTCAGACCAATTCTTAATTTTGTTCCTAGCATGATACGTTTGGGGGGTAGATATCACATCACTACTTGCGAGACGCTTCGGTCGGAACGATATGCCGGCGTACACAGAAAGAAGACATCGCACCTTAGCAGCTGGTTTTGAGGATACCGCCCTAAGGCCAGATTCCAAGAGGTCCCCACTGAGCCAGTCCACATTACCAAAACATGGCCCTGACGATACAAAGCACAATAGGGTTTCGAAGAGTATTCATCAGTAAAGCATGCTGCTGGGACGCTAAGCTGTGCACCTCCCGTCCGGAAAACTATTGGAGGCGAGGAAAGTATGACATGCTTCAGACACAGAAAGGGATTTCATGATTGACCAAAGCAAAGGTTCTTTTGTATACATTAATAAGGAAAGTGGTAACCTACAACAACAAACTGTTGCGACGTCACACCTCACGCCCAGAAAACTTTGACCGATCCACCCAGTTGTTTATGTATATACATATATTGATTATATATTAATAAGAAAAGTGGTAACCTACAAGACCATACCAACATTCGCACAAACTAAAAAGGTGATAACGATATGTCGTGTCCTTTAACGGATGCCACTAAATCTCAAGACATAAACAACAACTGCTGTATTGCAAGTAAAACTGTAATTTCATATTCAAAAGTTAATCAAGTCCTTTCCCATATATTTTTTTGAGTCGCAACAATTGTTACATTTTGATTTCAATTGTCATGTTCGTCATGATGAATGTGAAGAAAAACAAGGCCGTTTAATTCTAATAAAAATGTGTATCTTCATTAACTATCTGCCTAAGTGTATCTTCATTAACTATCTGCCTAAGTGTATCTTCATTAACTATCTGCCTAAGTGCATCATCATTAACTATCTGCCTTAGTGGATCTTCATTAACTATCTGCCTAAGTGTATCTTCATTAACTATCTGCCTAAGTTTATCTTCATTAACTATCTCCCTAAGTGTATCTTCATTAACTATCTGCCTAAGTGTATCTTCATTAACTATCTGCCTTATTGTATCTTCATTAACTATCTGCCTAAGTGTATCATCATTAACTATCTGCCTAAGTGTATCATCATTAACTATCTGCCTAAGTGTATCATCATTAACTATCTGCCTAAGTGTATCTTCATTAACTATCTGCCTTAATGTATCATCATTAACTATCTGCCTAAGTGCATCATCGTTAACTATCTGCCTTAGTGTGTCATCATTAACTATCTGCCTTAGTGTATCTTCATTAACTATCTGCCTAAGTGTATCTTCATTAACTATCTGCCTTAGTGTATCATCGTTAACTATCTACCTTAGTGTATCATCATTAACTATCTGCCTAAGTGCATCATCATTAACTATCTGCCTTAGTGTATCATCATTAACTATCTGCCTAAGTGCATCATCGTTAACTACCTGCCTTAGTGTATCATCATTAACTATCTGCCTAAGTGCATCATCATTAACTATCTGCCTTAGTGTATCGTCATTAATTATCTGCCTTAGCGTTGTTATCTTTGTTGAAGGTAAAACTATAACAGTCGACCGCATTCTGTACACATTGAAAGCCACACGCCCATTCGTTATCTGTTGTTAGGTTTAGGAGCGTCACCATGGAAACATTACTATGCGTTGATTTGTTGAAATTATTTTCCTTAATCTTTAACAGTTTAGCCAGACCTGCAGGTATAAAAATCACAAGCAATAAATAGAATTGCTGTCAAAAAGAAGCAAATACAAACAAAAAAAGTGAAAAAAGAACCATTAAAAAAATTATTACATTACAAACATTTATATTTCGAGAGTCTCAACTTATTGCTTAGGTTCGTCAAACTTATTTTTAAAGCAGAGCGTATTGTTAGTTTTTGGGACATCGCTGCGTGATAGAAATTTCTATAGCAAAAGCTTAATTTGGTCTTTTAAAATGTTAGATTTAAGTAATGATAAAGTATTAATTTGAAGCACACACACACACACACACACATATATATATAAACATATTGTGGGAGACAAATAAATTTGTCATTGTAACGTTACACGTACTGACAGATACAAAGGAGATGCACGAAAGCTGTACAATGCGTTTAAAATTAAATATTTCGATTGATGACTTTTGGGTTCATGATAATGCGTTCAGCGAAATTGCAACTAAGACAAACAGGTTTCCGAAATCACTAGACAAGACGAATTCCTGGAATACAACAGCACAAATTCCTGGAATCTAAACACACAAAGTCCTGGATTATATACAACCACACAAAGTCCTGAAATCTAAACACACAAAGTCCTTGATTATAACCACACGAATTCCTGGATAATAACCACACAAATTCCTGGATTCTAAACACAAAAAGTCCTGGATTATAACCACACTAATTCCTGGATTATAACCACACAAATTCCTTGATTCTAAACACACAAATTTCTGGATTCTAAACACACAAAGTCCTGGATTATAACCAAACAAAATCCTGGATTATAACCACACAAATTCCTGGATTCTAAACACAAAGTCCTGGATTATAACCACACAAAGTCCTGGATTATAACCACACAAAGTCCTGAATGATAACCACTTAAAGTCCTGGATTATAACCACAGAAATTCCTGGATTATAACCACACAAAGTCCTGAATTATAACCACACAAAGTCCTGAAAGGTTCGTTTCCGTCCTGGCTTTGATATAGCTACCAACCAATACACCGACAACCGTTGCTTGCTCACTCAGTCAAATGACTAAAACTTCCACAGAACTAGTTTTTGTTTTCGAGAACTGCGTAGAGGATTTAAAAATTGTTTTCCAGCACCAACAAATAAAAAACAAAAAATTAAAATAACTTAAAGCAAATACTATTAAATAAGTGAATTACGAATGAATTGCATTGTAATCATTTTTAAATAAATATAATTATAAAATATTTTGAGGCTGGTTGTTCATGTTCTTAAATAACACAAATTATGAGTACATTTTAAAAAAATCGATAAATAAATAAATACATACACACACACATATATATATAAATAGATACTAAGTCAGAATGGTTATTAAGACGTTTTAGGAATTTACGGATGTACATATATTTTTATCATCATTATTTTTATTTGGTGACATATTTTGTCAGTGTTCTAAATAAGTAACGAATACAAAGTTGAACATGGTAATATCTTAGTGCTGAAAAAGAAAATACAAGACAATTAAACGGAAGTTTCGGCTTGGTGCCCTCTTCAAATAAATAGCCTCGTAATGTCATATTGTATGAGCTTATTCATGCAATTTAAAAAAAAAAAAACTATTTTGTGCAAATACTCAAAATATGAACATCTAATAAACTGAAGTAATAAGTCGCCTTGTCCTCAGTTTAATAATGTATGTTTACATGTTCGATGGCCTTGTATACAAAACGTTAGCTGTTTTTTTTTTTTTTGTGTGTGTGTTTCATTCAGCAAAGAAAAAACTATTCAAAGCGTTACTTCATGTGTACATTAGCATTTGAAAAAACGAACTACCCAGGTAATAAGAACACGTGAAATCGATGAAATATATGCTCAAACTTTTCCTCCTCGCCAGGATGCAGTCTTTGTATTAACATACAGAGCCGTTCTTAGGAGTTTGAGGGCCCTAAGCATGGAGCGTTGGTTGGTGGCCCCGGAAAGTAGGGGAGTCCGATGGTGGAGCTCCCTTGAG
>CAXITT010000645.1:79424-86924 GCA_964033795.1 Lymnaea stagnalis | reverse complement strand
AGAATGTTAAGGGGAACACAATTCAATACTCTGAATAATGTATCGTTATTTCGCCGGTTGTCTTTCTTGGCATTTGTTGTTAGCCAGCGATTCTCAACCTGGGGATCGCGACCCCGTTTCTTTGGGTTGGGGTTCGAACGACAATTACAAAGGGGCCGTGAAATACCATCGGAAAAGACATATTTATGAAGCAGCAAAGAAAATAATGTTATGTTTTGGGGGTGTGGGGCAGCACAACATGAGGAACTGTATTAAAGGGACACAGCATTAGGAATTTTAAGAACCACTGTTTTAGACAGTCTATGAGTGTATTTATATATACAAAAAAAAAAAAAAATTCTTGTTTTGTTTCTTTTAAGGAAATTTTTAATTGTAGCGAAAGGTATGAATCTCAACACAATGAACTGTAAAGCCAAATACTTATGGTTAGTGTCTGGCCTAACAGGCTTAATCTTAACTGCTAGAAGCAAACATTTTTATTTGATTAAAAAAAAGTTCACACAAGTTTGTTTTTGCACGTAAAACAAAAAATATAAATACATTTATAAAATACAATGGTTTATTTTAATGCCAGACATTTTCTTAATAATAAAATAATATATGCAAATAATCACATCTTTCATTCCCCCCCCCCCCCATTATTAGACCTTAAACTGATAAAAGGCAAAATAATTAAGACCAGCCATTTTACGTGACACGTCCAGCTAGTGAACACCTAGGCATGCTGATTACCTAAAAGTAGATGCGACAACAACAAAAAATAAATACTTTCCCCATTGTGTTTAATCGTGCGTAAGTTGCGTCTTGTATTTGACATTCTTAGACTCTCAAGTGAAGCGTTACCCGTCTTGCTGCGCAAATGCTTAAAGATATTGTTTGCGAATTTACTGTGTCGGAATTGGCGCGTTAACTTAAGACACAATCGTGTTCGTACTTGAAATTATATGTGCAGTGTTTTTCTGATATACTTATATATAAATGCTACTGACGATGAAGTGCATTGCTACTACGGTATGCTTATATCGATCAATTTACATAGAACCTATAGTGTTGTCCAAGCCTTTGGATATTTATATAGCTTATTATAAGAAAAATTAAAACGGGGCCCCCCCAGCCCCAATGGGATGGATATTATGAGTTCAGTATCCTGTGGTTTTTCAATATGGATAATGAAGTGGATGTGTAATAAGTTTGGTCAAGATCGATCTATTCAAGTAGGAGTATTAAGCCTATTGGCATTTAAACAGGTTATAAAAGAAAAAAAGAAACGGGGCCCCCGGCCCCAGAGGGATGGATGTTAGGAGGTCAGTAACCTTCAGCTTTTTAGTATGGATAATCAAGTGCATGTGTAATAAGTTTGGTCAAGATCCATCCTTTAATGTAGGAGTAGTGTTTGTTACTTTTATTTATAAAGCTCATATATGTATATATATATGTATATATATATATATATATATATGAATATGTTTGTGCGTAAATGTGTTTATATGTTTAAACATATAAATATATATGCATAAGCATTGTTAGTCTACAAATTGTAGTGAATAGAAAAAGTTAATGAAAATAACTTTATTAGGAAATGGCATGCTGATGGTATCCCTTCCCCTTTACGCTGATGGTGAAATAAGCCATAGTTTATCCATGCATTTGTATATTGGCTTTACTTCATATTCACCGGACCAACGCGCCTTCATTCATTTTAAACTATAGATAGAATCCATTTGTAAAATTTAAATTAGCCGTAGTAAAAAAAAGGGCTTTACATTTCATAATAGCTCTTTATATTTATCTGATTCTTGTCTTGAGGACAAGAATGAAAAGGCGTAGGTGATTGGAATAGGGGCAGAGGCGGAAAACCTGAAGAAAAAAATGTGGCAAACGCCTGGGAGCCATGCACATTTTAGCGAAATCCTCGACAAAGGATCCTTATTGATTGATTGATGTTATTGTAATGAACTGGTTTTGTGAGCTGGCTCGTGTTGTAGATGGAGTGTGATGAAGAGTCGGTTGGTGAATTGTCTGATCAGTGCTAGCTTTGTGATTAGTCCAAGGCTAAATGGCTTCAAACAGGAAGGCAAATAATTGCTGCATGAGCGCGGGCAGCCATGCACCTAATGTTAGTCGTGAGTCAGAGTATGGCAAGTACTGATGAGAAGTGCTTTTTTTTATTTATCGTTGTAATGCGAATCCAATTTTTCAGTTGCGGTGGCGTACAGAGGACATGTGGTTAACGTGATGCTGATCGAGTAACTGAAGATCTTATTTATTCGCCACCTGGTATGTATTGATTTAAAAACCAATTTGGTCTAAACAGTTTATTGTATGGTGTTGTTCTTTTTTTTTCGTATGCTTTTACCTGCCTAGACAACATGGAACCTAGCCAACTTCCAGTTTAAATATTCTTACGCGGGAGTTTGTCAATAGTCTACCGATTTATACAAAACAAATGTTTTAAAAGAGAAGAAGTTTCAGAAGTGAAAACACAAAAAACACAAAAAAGTGCTGAACCAGTTGAATGGTTATCACCAAGGAGCCACCTGTTGAATAGTTATCATCAGAGAGCCACCTTTCAGCGATAGAGCTGTGCTGATGGAGAGATGAGAGAAAAAAGTTGAGGTCAATAACATTAAAACTGAATAAAGATAAAACAAGACAAGTTCACTGTACCATCCCGATGTGTAATAAAAACAAGTTGAGATGCATTTTTAAAATTTTAAACGAGAAATCCTATAGTACTTGTAGTAAAGGGAACATGAATTACTTGAAGATAAAAATCTTGATTCGTGAGTTCTTCGCAGAATGAATGTAACGTTTCTTCTGACTTTAAAAAACAAACTCTGTCCAAAAAAAAAAGGCAAATTTATCTATTGAAAGCTTAAAAATATCACGCAATGTTTTGTAGGAATTATACTGTTGACTTGTGCTCTCACAAATGAACCCACTAGATATTGCTAAACAATCACTTTACTTGTAGCTGTATTACAGTAATACTTCACCCACCATGTGTTCAAAGTGTGATACGTTATCCCCACCCATTCACCAACCCCCACCCCCCCCCCCATGTTTACGCCTGCGGTTCCTGAAATGTTTCGACTCCAAGCCTTTGTCCAAAATTAAGTTTTCAACAGGCACACTTTATTAAATTTTAACAAAATCCATAAAAAAGGCAATAAATAAATAAAATGAAATTTATGGTTAGGTTAAAAAAAATCTAGTAACTTCAAACAGTAGTAATTAAAGTATTCGCACCACGACAGCTAAATGTCACATTGAAAATAAACTTATGAAAAGACTCCTGTTTCCCAGAGCACATGTAAGGAAGCCGAGGCAACCCCAGTACAGGGCCGTTGCGAGGCAATGCGGCACCTGGGGCGAAGACGGCAATGGGGCCACTTAATCTATAGATAAACCCCCCCCCCCCCCCCCCCCCCTTTTCCTTGCCGGGCGGACCAGGAAATAGAGGATTTTGATGCATTTATCTTTCTGAAGTGTATCTTCTTTTTAATATTTAAATTAGAGACTGACCGAATTTCGGCTTTGGCTTCGGTTTCGGCGCCGAAAGTGGCCATTTGATCACTTTCGGCCTTGTTTCGGTTTCGCTCAAAACTGAAAAGTTAACTCTCGGCTTAATTTCGGTTTCCGCCGAAAGAGAAAAATTAACTTTCGGTTTCATTTCGGTTTCGGCAGAATTTGACTGAGACTTTCAGCCATTAATCCGAAAGTAACTGAGGTTTTCAGTCAGACTATCTATCTGTCTCTAGGCCGACAATCTGATATTCATTAGTGCTCGACGTCTAGCTGTCATTGTTTGTCAAATGACTAATACTCAGCGAAATGTGCTCACAGCTGCATGATCGTCCTATATTTCCATAAAATTACATTTCAATTTGGCCTAGACAAATTATGTAAACAGTTTTGTTGAAGAACAACTAAGGGAATGGTAATTTTTATATCATTATTTTTGTTTTAATTTGTTTTCAAAAATAATTAAAATATTTATTGTTCCTTAGGATTATGCAATATTATTCACCTTTGCCTATGACAAAATTGATGAGCATGATAATTATACATTATAATAAATATCACAAATGAAGGAAGTGAATAAACTTAGGGTTAAATATTTTAATTATTTTTTTTTTGTTTTATTTTTTTTTTAAATTAAGCAAACGTAGGCTTTCGAACGATTCATTTCTTGAAATTCATCCTTATCACGCCCACAAACATTGTTATTGGCGAGATAACCTGAGTGTGCCTGTATCACGGATTAGTTCTATAATTACGTAGTAGGGCTACTGCAGACCTGTTTACTTATATGATTTTGGCGACAATTTAAATGTCTTTTGCTATGATCCGTCGAGATACCTCAGAACAACAATTTTAAGAGACCCGCTAAAAAAAAAAATCCCCCAACCAAGAGGGGGGGGGGGGGGTGAATGCGAAAAAAAATAATTACGTCACCAACACAGACATTTTTAAGACTAGTATGTTTTTACTAGGCTCAATATTAATACAGTGATATCTTGCAAGCTATTTATGTAAACACAAAGCATTAGTATGGCGAAAACAGCGAAACATTGTGGTGATATTTTTATAGCCTCAATAACATATATCTAGATGGCAATTGGCTCTATTAGAGCTACAATAATTATTGTAGGTATAGGGTTCTAGGTTGTAATTATATTGTAAAAGCAAAGGGAACTCAAGGGTATAGTTTGCATTGATTTTTGCCCCCCCCCCCCCATCCACATTTTTCCAACTATTCTCCTACCATACTAATTTAAAAAATTTTAATTACTTTAAATTAAAATATTAAAAACCAAAGGATCAGGGGTCTCAAACTCAAATCATCCTGGGGCCGCAGGAGGTAGAGTCTGGTTGAGACTGGGCCAATTAAGTATTTCACACAAAAAGAAATTAAATATTCATTAAAGTAAAACTGTTACAATCTGCTCAACCTTTATTCATAACAAATAAAGACATTAAGGGTTCTCAAAAACTAGGCTTCACTGTCTTCCACCTACTCACTATTACTAGAGACCTGGAAGCTTTGGCTTGAGCGAGGAAGCAGCTGAGACTCTCAGTATAGCTTGAAAAAGCTCATCAGTAAGTTTGGCCTTGATTTTTGACTTGTTCAAGTTAATCGTGGAATAGAGATTTCGCAAAGATAGGTACTCCCAAAAAGTCTTATGATCCGCTTGAAAAACCTGGAAATCTCAGAGAAAGTAGAGGGCAGTGCAATAAAAATGTCCATCCGTGTCTGTTTTTCCATTCACATCCTTGAGAGGGGGGGGGGGCATATTGCACATTAAAGGAGAAAGGGTCAACAAACAGCTGAAAAGTGTCTGTTTGTGATTTGACTTCTAAAGTATGGGATCAAATTCTTTCTGTAGCTTTGCACTGGACTCAGTATACTTACTACGTTACTACTAAGTGGCGTGCCTGAGTTCATGAGTACTTTGAATGTTGGTAAATGGCAGAGGTTTCTCTAAGAACCATAACACAAGTTTGTGCAGAATGCCCTAACATTGTCATGGGCAACACTGACAAGCTACCCCTGGTCTTGTAAGTTTTTGTTGAGTACATTCAGCTCCTGTGTAATGTCAACAAGAAAATCCAATTCCTTGAGCCATTTGGGATGACTTAGTACATGAACAACCACCCCGTCCTTCTTATTACAGGCTTTAAAGGCTAAATCGTGTCAAGCAGTAGGCAGGAGCAAGACAGCATTATGAGTTATTGATGCATAGGAAGATGCTATTGTAGGTAGAATGAATTTTCACTTTTTATAGTAGTAAAGGTCTTTTTGAGTAACCCTATTTTGAAAGACAACGCTGCTACATGGAGCAGAAAATTGGGAAAACCAAGGCAAGCAATACGAAGAAACAACAGTCCTTCATGAACACATGAACTAGAAAGATACTGAAAATAAAAGGGTCAAATATTATCACCGAAGAAGATCTACTAAAAGGACTCTCCAGGTGCCCATTGACGAAGACACCTTCAATAAAAGATGGAGTTGGATAGGACAAACTCTCCGAAAACGCCAAGATAGAACCACAAAGCATTTCCTAACATGAAATCAATAGGGAAAAAGAAAGAGAGTAAGGAAAAAGGAAGGCAATCTATCTATCTATCTATCTATCTATCTATCTATCTATCTATCTATCTATCTATCTATCTATCTATCTATCTATCTATCTATCTATCTATCTATCTATCTATCTATCTATCTATCTATCTATCTATCTTTTACTTATATGATTTTGGCAACAATTTAAATGTCTTTTGCTATGATCCGTCGAGATACCTAAGAAAAAAAATTTTAAGAAACCCGCTAAAAAAAAAAATCCCCCAACCAAGAGGGGGGGGGGGGAGGTTGATGCCGAAAGAAATAATTACGTCACCAACACAGACATTTTTAAGACTAGTATGTTTTTACTAGGCTCAATATTAATACAGTGATATCTTGCAAGCTATTTATGTAAACACAAAGCATTAGTATGGCGAAAACAGCGAAACATTGTGGTGATATTTTTATAGCCTCAATAACATATATCTAGATGGCAATTGGCTCTATTAGAGCTACAATAATTATTGTAGGTATAGGGTTCTAGGTTGTAATTATATTGTAAAAGCAAAGGGAACTCAAGGGTATATTTTGCATTGATTTTTGCCCCCCCCCCCATCCACATTTTTCCAACTATTCCCCTACCATACTAATTTAAAAAATTTTAATTACTTTAAATTAAAAAATTAAAAACCAAAGGATCAGGGGTCTCAAACTCAAATCATCCTGGGGCCGCAGGAGGTAGAGTCTGGTTGAGACTGGGCCAATTAAGTATTTCACACAAAAAGAAATTAAATATTCATTAAAGTAAAACTGTTACAATCTGCTCAACCTTTATTCATAACAAATAAAGACATTAAGGGTTCTCAAAAACTAGGCTTCACTGTCTTCCACCTACTCACTATTACTAGAGACCTGGAAGCTTTGGCTTGAGCGAGGAAGCAGCTGAGACTCTCAGTATAGCTTGAAAAAGCTCATCAGTAAGTTTGGCCTTGATTTTTGACTTGTTCAAGTTAATCGTGGAATAGAGATTTCGCAAAGATAGGTACTCCCAAAAAGTCTTATGATCCGCTTGAAAAACCTGGAAATCTCAGAGAAAGTAGAGGGCAGTGCAATAAAAATGTCCATCCGTGTCTGTTTTTCCATTCACATCCTTGAGAGGGGGGGGGGGCATATTGCACATTAAAGGAGAAAGGGTCAACAAACAGCTGAAAAGTGTCTGTTTGTGATTTGACTTCTAAAGTATGGGATCAAATTCTTTCTGTAGCTTTGCACTGGACTCAGTATACTTACTACGTTACTACTAAGTGGCGTGCCTGAGTTCATGAGTACTTTGAATGTTGGTAAATGGCAGAGGTTTCTCTAAGAACCATAACACAAGTTTGTGCAGAATGCCCTAACATTGTCATGGGCAACACTGACAAGCTACCCCT
>CAXITT010000645.1:24723-75907 GCA_964033795.1 Lymnaea stagnalis | reverse complement strand
TATCTATCTATCTATCTATCTATCTATCTATCTATCTATCTATCTATCTATCTATCTATCTATCTATCTATCTGTCTGTCTATCTATCTATCTATCTATCTATCTATCTATCTATCTATCTATCTATCTATCCATCTATCTATCTATTTGTATGTCTATCTATCTATCTGTCTAACTATCTATCTATCTATCTATACATCTATCTACCTATCTATCTATCATTCTATCTATCTATGTATACATATGCCTATATTTCTATCTATCTATCTATCCATACATATGCCTATATTTCTATCTATCTATCTATATATCCATCCATCTATCTATCCATCTATCTATCTATATATCTATTAATTTATCTATATATCTATCAAATATATACATCTTTCTAATTATATATCTACATATATATCTATATTTTTATATTTATTATATATCTGTCTATCGATCTCTTTCTATCTAAACATAAACCTATCTATCTATCTGTCTATCTATCTATCTATCTATCTACCTATCTATCTATCTATCTATCTATCTATCTATCTATCTATCTATCTATCTATCTATCTATCTATCTATCTATCTATCTATCTATCTATCTATCTATCTATCTATCTATCTATCTATCTATCTATCTATCTATCTATCTATTTATCTATCTATCTATCTATCTATCTATCTATCTATCTATCTATCTATCTATCTATCTATCTATCTATCATCTATCTATCTATCTATCTATCTATCTATCTATCTATCTATCTATCTATCTATCTATCCAAAAAGTAATCTATTTAATTTAGTTTTTTAGTGTATAGATATCTATTGAGGGACATCCTTCGTCGGCTTTTGAGAAGTTCGCATACTTTGGATCCTTTATCTCTAGTTCCCCTCCGTTGACAAAAGGGTGAGCCTCATGATCGCTATAGCATTGGCACCTATTGCTACTTTGTATACATTGTGGAATAATCTTTAATAAACTCATAGTAAAAAAATAAGCGTTTATAAGGCTGCGAAGTGTGGACCAATCGCTCCAATCATATATATATAAGTTAACAATCTTAAACACATGATAACACTTAATAATAATTTTTTTTCTTAAAGGGTTTTTTGTTTAACCCCTGCGTATCGTGTTATGTTATCTCCATCGCTTTGCGTTACATCGCTTTGATACTACTGATTTCTTTCATAATCTATCTGTTCGGCCATTAAAAGAATTGAAAAAGAAATTTACTTAAAAAATTTTAAACAATCAAAAACAAAAGAAACTTTTAATTTTAAATCAAGTTTCTCAGATGATTTTTTTATGAATAGCTCCACGAGCTAATGATACGCTATTTTGCATTTCTTGACCCTATCCCCCTACCTATTCCCTTTTTCGTCAATTTAATAGGTTATCTAGTTGAAAAAGTCGGGGCGAGAGGTGGGGGTGGGACACACACACACACATATATATATATATATATATATATATGAAGTAACTAAAACTCAACCCTAACTTTGAAATGAGAAACAACCAAGAAGTGCTTTTTCTTTCTAATTTTCGAATTATATAATTTCAGCTCATGCATGAGGAACTAAATCTTCTTTATTTGAATATAAATACTGAAACCTGAAATAAAATTGTACACGGAAAAAAAAAACAACAACACAGATGCTACTCTAATGTTTTCAAACACATCTCAGCTTGATCATTATTTCACGGTGTGATTGTAGCAAAAACTGATTTTTGACACAAGTATTTACTACAAAACAAAACAAAAAATAATTATTAAAAAAAAATTAATAAATAAAAAATTAAAAAAATCAATAATCCACTTGTAATTCAATTTTTATTCTTTATTGATAATGGAAACACAGATTTGAAGAAGATATTACTATTTGCCATCGTCAGGACAAAACAGATCATATTCAAATATGCTGAACGGAAAATTAACTTGCGTCATGGTAGGGTGGTGGATGGCCTGGCCTTGGAGTAATCGATGAGGGCACCAAAGATTCTAGCACGTTTGTCTGACGTTTCATTCCCTTTCCACCGAGCCAGTCCCGAATGACATCACTACCACTGCCGACTCTGTCCAGGGTAAGGCTTCTTTTATCGAATAGGCCCTTCGAGTCTAAAACAAGAGCGTTTAATTACTATTTTATTTTCATAATTTTTATCTTAATTAATGTCCGCCAAACGTATATAAGATTTATATGACACATACCATTTACTGCAGACTTTAGAGTTTCATAAAAGCTCTAGCTTAACAGTAAACGAATCATTTTCTGTATATATATTAGCGTTTTGTGAAAGCGCTTGATTAATTTGAAACACATTATTATCTTTATATATTAAGAGTTTCATGAAACCTCTATCTTAATACGCAACGTATAATTTTCTTTGTATATTAGAGTATCACAAAAGCGCCAGCTTTGCATAAAACGAATCTTTTTCTGTACATATTAGAGTTTTGTGAAAACTTAATATGAAACGTTTCATTTTCTGTATATATTAGAAGTTCATAAACGCTCTTGCTTAATATGATACGTATTATTTTATATATATAAGAGAGTTTCGTGAAAGCTCTATCTTAATTTGAAACCAAAAAACCAAAACACGAAGTTTGTATATTTTGGTTAGCGGGAGTATTGCTTGAACAGCTAGAGAAAATTAATACAATGTTTAGCAAACTGTTTTTGCGATACATTAATTGTTTATCATGACTTAAAAATCAATCTCTAAAAATGTTTAAATCTCTAATATAATAAAAATGAACGATTCGGTCTACATACAGTTATTGGTAGGTACATGAAGAAAAGTATTTTTTGGGGGGAAAGCAGTTCAACTGACAAGCCGATTATCCGAGTTTTATTGTAAAAAAATAACGCACGCCATGCGCATGACGTTGAGATTTGTTCTATAAGCTATGGACAACAGTTCCGAGTAATTTCGCACAACCCTGGTAAGATACGTTTTGTAAATATAATAACCATACAGGGATAAGGCGATCGACACACTTGCATTTACATTTTTCTGCTCATTCGATGGCAGGAAAAGCCGAGCCCAAAGGTTCTTTGAACAAAAATTAAACATACAGATTGTTCTCCCATTTTGGTCGTGGCCCGTTCATGTGTTAGGCCACGTAAAAAACGTTGCGAAGTTATGCAGACCACATGATCTGGATGTAAGAAGAA
Organism: Lymnaea stagnalis; assembly: GCA_964033795.1. Taxonomy (NCBI): domain Eukaryota; kingdom Metazoa; phylum Mollusca; class Gastropoda; family Lymnaeidae; genus Lymnaea; species Lymnaea stagnalis. The sequence goes on along the minus strand of CAXITT010000645.1, from coordinate 72,727 downwards.
TTAACAGAAGGGGGGGGGGACATATTTGATTCCCGCGGCTCGGCCATGAAGACGTGTGACAAAGAACCAAGAAAGAATTGTGTACATTGAACGTCGTCGCTGGTGATCATCACGGATGGTGGACAGCAGTGAATGTTAGGATCCCACAAGCCAATGATACGAGAAAAAAAAAGGCCTTGTGGGAAGGAGTCCAAGGAAAACCAGCGGTTAACTGTCTCCTCTGAGAAGTGCAGCAGAGACTGTCACTCAAGGATCAGAGACATGGACCACTCAAGAATAGGTCTCTTAGACCACTTAAGAATCATTCTCAACGACCACCCAAGGATGAGCCTAATAGACCACTCAATAAATAGTGTAAAAAAACCACTCAACAAATAGCCTATTGGACCACTCAAGACCACCAATGAGAAGCCTAATTGACAACTCAAGAAATATTCTAATAAACAACTCAATGATAGACCTAATCGGCCATGCAAGTATAGGTCTAATGGACCACGCAAGGATAAGCCTAATGGACCACCAAGTAAAGGTCTATTGGACCACTCTATGCTAGGCCCAATGGACCACCATGTTAAGTCCTAATGAACCACCCAAGGAAAACTCTAATAAGCTATTTAACAAATAGCCTAATAGACCACTCAAGGATATGCTTAATGGACCACTCAAGGATAGGCATAATGGACCACCCAAGGATAGGCCTAACAGTCCTCTGGGGCTAGTGATCACCAAATGAGTCACTGTCCCGTCTGCCTAGCGCTCCTATATCATTCATCGGAATGCGATAAAATTTTGGCGTGATGTTTGTCGCACGCAAGCAAAGATTTTTGAATTTGTGCAACCATTTTCAAATATTCCGTTTTGAGCCAAAGTTCTTTATGTACGCTTTTTCTTTTATGAGCTCTATAAATATAATTTCAAACCGTATGCGCTCCTACACCATTCACGTGATTGCGATAAAACGTTGGTGAGTTGTTTTCCACAAGACAGCGCATTTTCCGAGACAGTTACAGTTTCAGCGCTTTTAAAATATTCCAATTTGTGCAGTTAGCCCTAAATTCTTTTTTTCCCCCTCATTCTTGCTTTGTAAAAAATAATTTCCGTATTCACTCCTATACCACTTATCCGAATGCGATGAAACTTTATTATTTTATTCTACAGAAGCTTTGACGAAACAAATACAAAACTAACACAATCAGGAACTTAAACATTTAAACTACTGAAATTCAAAATTTTCTTTTTTGACTTTTTAAACAAAACAAATTTTTTCTACTTACAAACAGATGCCCAAAAGCACAGGGCTATAAGGACCAATACCTTGAGGATCATTGTTGTAGCTGGCAATAAATGATTTCAGCTCTGCCGACGTGTCTCTAGTGTGAAAATGACCCTTTATATAGAAAACACAAATCACACAACAATAGAAAAAAAAATTAAAAAAAAATAAAAATGCCCGCGGTCCTCACATTGTAAACTGAAACATGTATTTTAGTGAAAGTATTTGACTCAGTTTAGAGAGGTTTAACACAGTTATGCAGAGGACAAGGGTGTGGGGGGGGGGGATACAAGAAGGTTAAAAAAAAGAATTTAAAATATGACAAAGTAAAGATTTAAATACATTACATATAAAAGAAAATTGTAAGATGGGCAGGCAATAAAACAAACTGAAATTCAGATGGTCTTGACAAAAATAGAGACACGAAGAAAGGAATGAGATACTTTTATAAATGTCCAGCAGATATAACTGAGTCAATTACAGGAGGGGTGGGGGTGGGGATTAGAATTGGCCTTTCCTTTAATGTGTCCATGAACATACTGGTTCAACCCATATTGGATGAGTTTCCGTTTAAAATAGTAAAAATTTGGAGAAACAAACACATCTGAAAGAAGGCTAATCTTTCAAACGTGACCGGTTGGGGGGGGGGGGCATTTAAAAAAAAAAATAATGAGTTAGGATTTAAAAAAAACAAAAAAAAATAATCAGTTTTAGTTGTTTCAATAAACACTTTACAAAATGTGTCTCCATTTAACGTTGATTGAATGCTCAAACTATAACAAACACATCTGAAAGAAGGCTAATCTTTCAAACGTGACCGGTTGGGGGGGGGGGGCATTTAAAAAAAAAAATAATGAGTTAGGATTTAAAAAAAACAAACAAAAATGATCAGTTTTAGTTGTTTCAATAAACACATTACAAAATGTGTCTCCATTTAACGTTGACTGAATGCTCAAACTACGCACGAATTGAGTATTGTTAATTATGTTCACATGCTAATATTATGTGCCAATAGCTTGTTGGAGTGTGGGTAAGACTATATTATTCCTATAATAAACGTTATGCTTGGTTTGGTCTCTAAATCACTCTGGAGGAATTTTACTTTCTTCACCGTTTTGACTCTCACTGCTTAACTCATGAAGCTAACGAATAAATTCACAACTATACTTAACCACAGACCCCGCTGATATCACTTGTTCGAGAGGCGCCCAAACATGACCCACTTGCCGCACTGTTTGAGAACCGTGGTCTTTCATATTCAAATCGTAGTCCGTCTACCCCATATATGTGATTTGGGGGCGAAGAGGGAAAGAGGGGGGGGGGGTAATTTTAAAAAAAAAGTAACATTTGAAACGGCATTGTGTGCATTGTCGAGTGACAAAAGGCCTTTAATTACATGAGCTCGCATTATTTCACTACACAAGATGCGCACTTAAAATAGGTGACCAGTTTTGTAGTGATGACGGATCGTTAAAAACACGCCATTAATCTAGAAGGCACATTGCTATAAAAAAAATGTGAAGAACACATTGCTTTAAAAACTGTGGACAGAACATTGCTTTCACAAACTGTGGAGAGAACATTGCTTTCACAAACTGTAGAGAGAACATTGCTTTACAAACTGTGGAGAGATCATTGCTTTCCAAACTGTGGAAAGAACATTGCTTTACAAATTGTGGAGAGAAAATTGCTTTCACAAACTGTGGAGAGCACATTGCTTTACAAACTGTGGAGAGAACATTGCTTTCACACACTGTGGAGAGCACATTGCTTTACATACTGTGGAAGGAACATTGCTTTACATACCGTGAAGAGCATATGGTTTTTTACTAAAAGTGGAGAGAACATTGCTTTACATAATGTGGAGATAACACTGATTTTCGAACTTTGGAGACCACATTGACTTACAAACTGTGGAGAGCACATTGCTTTACATACTGTGGAGGTCACATTGCTTTACAAACTGTGGAAAGAAAATTGCTTTACATACTGTGGAGGGCACTGCTTTACAAACTGTGGAGAGCACATAGCTGTACAAACTGTGGAGGGCACATTGCTTTACAAACGGAGGAAAGCACATTGCTTTACAAACTGTGGAAAGAAAATTGCTTTACATACTGTGGAGGGCACTGCTTTACAAACTGTGGAGAGCATATTTTTTAACATCTGTAATGCTCTCTTTTTAAAAAGAGATCAAACAAGCCAGTTGGTTTAATTGTATTGCTTATATTTAATGTGCATTTCTTTGTGTCAACAGATGCATATAGATATTAATAGCATCTGCAAGAGGACTAACAGTTGTCGTCCAATCAATAGAATCATGATGTTGTGGGGTGTCCCAATTTGTCTGCTAAGACATTTAAATTTCAACCGAACAAAAATCGATGAAATTTTATAGTTAAATTAAATTAACTTGTTTGGTGCTATGCACCTCCTTTGTTAGCCCATATGCTCGTGGTACGTTTGTTTGGTTGTTATGCACCTCCTTTGTTAGCCCATATGCTCATGGTACGTTTGTTTGGTTGTTATGCACCTCCTTTGTTAGCCCATATGCTCATGGTACGTTTGTTTGGTTGTTATGCACCTCCTTTGTTAGCCCATATGCTCATGGTACGTTTGTTTGGTTGTTATGCACCTCCTTTGTTAGCCATTATGCTCATTGTTAGCCTTAGAATTTGTTTTCTTCTTTAAGTATTTACAGTTTAAATACAGTTTGACGAAGTGTGCAGATTTCGTCTGCAATTGTTCCACAACGAACACAAAAGAATCTCTTAGATGTATTTTGCTTGTTGAAGGACTAAGCTAAATAATGTGTTTCTTTATTTTTATAAAACCCAACAGCGTTTGGTGCGTAATATTTTCTTTTCTTTTCGCAAAATGAAATCATCACAATTTAAACATTGCTGAAATAAACATTCGGTTTTTAAAGCTGTTGGGATATCAAAATATTTATCAAGTTCATGTGCATGAAATAAAAGGCGTGCAGTAACATATCATGGGGTAAAATGTTGTGGCAAAAAATAGGGATTCTGTCAAGTAACGGTAAACGATGGGGAGCTCACGCATTGCAGCCGCAAATGCTTCGCGAGCTGTCACTAGTTATTATTATATATTTAAATATATTGCGCCACTTTTATTGTTCATGAACATAATTTTTAAGCATTAAACATGTATTATATGAATCGTATTATTTGTCTTGAAACCCTGGTCACAATTTTATACAGTAGAGCATGGGCACACATCAAAACACTTAGGGGGTCCATCCATTTAGTATTAACGCACTGAGGGGTGAGGTGGGGGTTGCGGGTTTTGGGATTTCGCTTGACTGGGGTTGGGGGTGGGGCAGAGCTCGGCAGAAGGTACTTACAATAGTTAAAAGCCTCTACAACTGTGGTTGTCAACCTGTGGGTCGCGACCCCTTTTGGGGTCGAACGACCCTTTCCCAGGGGTCGCCTAAGATCTTCGGAAAAAACAAATATTCTACAGTTATGAAGTATCAACGAAAATAGTTTGTGGTTGGGGGTCGCCACAACACGAGGAACTGTATTAGAGGGTCGCGGCATTATGAAGGTTGACAACCACTGATCTACAGTAATCAGCCTAAAATTCTGACAATGCAACAATAGCATATTTATATCTCGAATACTGTAAAAATATGACTCTATGTTTTTTTAAAGATTTGTTATCATAATGTTGCATTGAGTTTTCATAAGTAAACTTACTAGATATCGGTCAAAAACGTGGCACATTCTCCGCAAACCCCCAGATAACATCAGCAGACAATCCCCAAGCATGAAATCCCCGGGAAAAACAAAAAGACGAAGCACTAAAAATACATGGAGACGCGAGCTAGAGGAAGACACACAAAGGTATGGGGATACGCCTGAATGAAACTAGAAAGGAAAGCACAGAGGCGAGATGAATAGAAAATTCTTGTAGAAGTCCTATGTCCCGCATGGGGTAAAAGGCATCAGTAAGTAAGTAAGATGAACTTTTAGTGGTGAGGAATCCGGGGAGACTTTTCCGCATAATTCTTTTTTTATAATTTCAAAATTTTTAGGTGCATTTAGGAGTAGAGTTTTTTTTATTAGACTCTGTGGTCACGGTACAGAACATTTTAAGGGACTGGGGAAGCATTATGGTGCAAGTACCATACATAAACAGAATTCTCTCTATACTGTAACATTGAACAGTGTGGGGAACGGGGTGTATAAATTGAAGGTGCTGAAGACAGTCGCGCAAATTCAAAATGCAGGCGTGCATTTCAGATTGTTGGAGTATTGGTTAGAATCTATCTCTGAGCATATTATAGAAAGCCGATGCCTAAATTCCTGTTATGAACTTTAAAAAAAAACAAGAAATTAAAACAAATTCTCTACATCACTATAAAGGTATTTTACATTCTTCACCTTATTTACGTAACTGTTCGACTCATGTAGGTAACGGATATATTCCACAATAAACAGAAACTTAGATCCTGACCGATACTACCTGTTCGATAAGCGCCCATACATTACCAATGCCCCACACTGTTTGAGGACCGTTGTTGTTCATATTCACATGGTAGTCTATTAATAACTCCGTATCTTAATTAGCGGTACAAAAAAGGATGGTGGGTGGTGGGGGGTGGGGCTCACTTGCCTTTTAATTATAATTTAAAAGGGTGTTGTGTGCTTTCGAGAAACGAAGACATGTAAATATGCTCGCATAGTTTCGGTACACAAAAAGAGTACTAACTAGCTTTAAGAAAAACGGCAAACTATCGAGCCGAAGCTCATTTAGTCTTCCCCAACTTATCCCCCCTTCACCCAACCCGCTTCAAATTCTAGTCCCCAAGCTAGTTTTATAATCAAGTCAGGCCGCCAAGCGGCACGTCATGGACATTTCACAATTTAGACAGCCCCTCCCGTCTTCCATTCGACTGTCTATGGAGGTGGTGCGCAACAGTATAAGGACACTTGGTCGGTGTGTGTGAGTCACTGTGTTCTGTATGTGTTCTGTCAAATGCGCATTTTATTTTGTGAGCAGGTAGATAAATGATAATGATATCTGCAAAATGGCTTACCTTTGTTGTCCAATCAATAGAACAATGATTTTATGGGTGCGCCAACTATGTCTAACAAAGGCATTTAAATTTGAACCGAACATAACTCCTTCTGAAAGGTAGTTTTTTAAAAATATATTTTAATATCGCCCACGAAGTTTGCACAAGGTGTGACTGCCCTTTCTGCCCCAATCTCATGTTTCTGCACGTGGCAGAACCGTTCTTAGGCATAGGCAAATTAGGCGACCACCTAGTTCACAGGGCACTTGTTTATTTAGCCTACAACTTGCTAGTTCACATATTAAAGAAGTACACATTTTCTCTAGTGGCGGAATTATAAATATGGTCAGTGGCCACACGCAAGCAAAGATGAAAGAGTGATGAAGGCAGAATGTTGGTACCGAGTTGGTGGGTGGGGCCCCCACCTACGCTCCATGCCTAGGGCCCCTAAAATCCCAAGAATGGCTCTGAACGTGACACGCATAGTGATGTGGGGTATATCATGGGAACCACTGGGCTGGCCAAATAGTCGACTGGTTAAACCTGTGCCAACTATTGTCTTTATAATCGCTGTGACTCACACTGACCTATACATTATTTGATTTCTTTGCTCTTTATTCGGGAGGTGGGGGTGGCAAAAGCTTCTTGCAGGTACCCCTAGGGGTGTCGAAAAGCACGCGTCAGAAAGCGTGGTACGAGGGCAGTCATTTATTATCATTTGGCAGGAAGGAAGGTTTGGCAAATACCCTAGCAGCACCACTGTGTCGCAGGAAGAAATATTTGTAAGAGGGTCCCAAAGCTTATAAATCACGGGTCTCAAACTCGAGGCCCACGGGCCATTTGCGGCCCGCAAGAAGATATTTTGCATCCCGCTACATGAGATCAAATTTAAATTATTATGTGTCTTTAGGTTTGGGTGTAGATTATAATGGTGGAAACCGTTTTAAAAACATAAAAACATTTATTCCGTTTTTAAAACGGTTTCCACCAATATAATCTACACCCAAACCTAAACAAACATAATAACTTAAATTTGCTCTCATGTAGCGGGATGCAAAATAAAAACATTTATTCATTTAGATCATTTTTATGTCTAAATTGTGGTTTTCAGAAAAGTTTAAAAAGTCAGTTAGTGGGTAATGCAAAACCATAATTGTGTAAATCGTAGCAATCTGACACAGCATCAAAGAATCCCTATTACAATGGCCTCTAGTGTTTTCAAGTGAGGGAAATTCTGAGCCTGTCAGCTTGCTAACTTTCAAATTGGATCAGTCAAAAATGCCTTTTCTATGACAAAAAAGCAAAATACAATAGCATTTCTTTCGCATCAATAATTCATAAATATTGCCTGGTACTGCCAACTATTTTACATTGTTTGGCATGTAAAGCTTTATGGAGAAGGATGAGGTGGTTGTTGACCTTACACAGGAGCTGAATGAACTCAGCAAGAAGTTACAAGACCAGGGGCAGCTTGTCAGTGTTGCCTATGACAATGTCAGGGGCATTCTACACCAAACTTGTGTTATTGTTATTAGAGAAACATCTGCCATTTCCCAACAAAACAAGCAAAGTACTCATGGACTCGGGCACACCATTTAGTAGGTGAGAATACTGATGTCATTGCAAAGCTACATAAATAATTTTATCACAGGTTTGCAGACTTCAAAACACACAGAGCACTTTTCAAATGTTTGCTGACCCTTTCTCCTTTAATTTGGAAGATCCCCCCCCCCCCAAACCCATTTTGCGCGTAACTCATGAGCACCTAATATTCCTGGCTTTAAGTAAATTGACAGAGTAGAGTTCTTGCCTTAAAATAGACAAATTTATCATATGAATCACATTGGTAGAATTTCGCTAACTAGAATGTTGTTATTTAACGAGAAATCGAGTATATTAACTTTTGTTATATATTATTTATAATATATGTTAAATATTATATTAAAAATAAAAAAATTTGTTGTGTGTACACTTTGATGAAATCGGGAAACATTGTATAAATCTGCATCTTTTAATCTGTATAAAAACTTGTTTTGCTTTAAAAATTTTTTCTATTTTTTTAAGGAATGTTGACGTTTTAGTTTAGTGCTAGGTTCACATTTATCATATAACTATTTGATATTTATCTCCAGCCAGATAGTTAATTTTATAAGAAAGTTTACACATGACAAACACACAACTTTTGATTTCAAGTTAACACTCTAGTTTTCATATAAAATTGAGTTTTAGATTTCAATTCATGAATCAAGGCATCTCCATTCCATAATGTGTTTCTACAGGTAAATAGTGAATATAACGTTATTGGCTAAATAACAGTTGTTCTAAAAAAATATGTATAATAATATATATATATATATATACTTTTTCACTATAGAAATATGAAACAACACTCTCAAGACTTTTTAATTCGATGAGCATATTCTAGGAACCGAATAAGCAAACGATTCAAATACAAATGTATTAATCCTTATTAATCTTTGAACATTTTAAGTTTGTTTCTCCTTCTAATTAAAACAAAAATAATTCATATGTACTGTTAGAGTTGGTAACTCCATGAATTCACGATCTTGCATTTTTCGATTGATGAATTCATTGATTTTATTGATTTTATTTATTATTTTTTTTTTTTGCATATTTTTTTCCAACTTTGTTTTAGTATGACGTGTACACCTCATTTTTGTATGGGAACATTTCACAAACATATTTAAACGGTACATGGCACATATAGTCGTTGAACTGAGATAATTCGTGATTGAATGAAACACAGTCCTCATTGTTTTTGTGGTTGTTTGGCTCACCTGAAAGTAAGAGATGCAAAAAAAAAAAAAAAAAATAAACATTAAACACAGTCCTCATTGTTTTTGTGGTTGTTTGGCTCACCTTAAAGTAAAAGATGTAAAAAAAAAAAAAAAAAATAAACATACAACAACTGGAAATTGTATGTTAATGACTACTATCTATTTAAAGATGGATAATTTTTTTTTTTTTTATGCAGGGATTTTAAGACACATTGTTTCGTTTCATACTTGTTACAGCTTATCACATTCCGGTGATGCGTTTTCAGCTAATAGTCATTTTTGGATCGCCCGCTTCTCTTGTTGATTCTAATTGAACCTAAGCTGTGTACTTCAACGACCGGTAGTGCTTCAGTACCGAAGCTTGGCTCAATGTTTACCCACGACTTTTATGCGCCCAAAGTGTGCGTCACTTGATCGTTTTTTTTTAAAAATAATCACTGTTTTCATGACCTTGTGTTATAAATTTAGTGTGTACACGTGCTTGTTATTTCAACACGGCTTTGCTGTGTGTAATAGAAATAATCGAGCACACATTAAATATTCTATGATCGTTTAAAAAAATCAACACAATTAATTTTGGATTTGGAAGTAAGAACATTTTGAAACATTAATCGATAATCTGTTATAATATTAGTGGTGATCAATACTCTTGATTCCTTAGCGTGAGCTCAATAGAAACTGTTTGTGTTTGGTGTTTTTAAAAGATTATTTGAAAATAAATTAATGTATTTTTTTTTATTCATTTGTTTTCTCTCACGTCACCAACTGTCTTGTCTAACAGTTTCTTAAATCATTTTTCATTTGGTTAGAAGAAAAAAAAATTGTTCATCCGTTTAATCTGAGACTAAGTATTAGTTAAGCTCCGAATAGATTAAAGAGATTTACAAATTCAAATTTACAACAAACAGAGTTAAGACTAAATCCTCTAACTTCAAATTTCCACCGGTAAGTTCAGATAACGAGAGCAGAATTGTTTTAGGACGTCGTACATTCAAATTTGAGAGTATGGAATTCTTATTTTCACTCAAAAACTTTGGGTTTTATAAATTAAAAACTTGAATGCGTTTCTTTTCATTTTATGCACCTGGATAAAATATCAGTTGCCTCGTCTCGTTCCTTAACACCGTGCCACCGTCTGCCCACTGGAACACATCCTCCAAGTCAAGATCGTCGAGGCCAATCCAAATGTATTGACTGAAGCTACTAAGAAAGGGAACTATCATGTAGTATTTGGCGGCACTTCTCATGGTGTAGAGGTGTGCTCCACTTGCTGGAAACAAACAGAAATTTTTTTTAGAGTCAAGATAATTGGTATTCTGGTTGTGATGTTTACCTAATTTAAATCTTTGTTGTCATTTAAAATGTTCATGGTTTTGGAACAGTAAAATAATTAATTGATGATAGACGTTATTTAAACTTTTAATATGGTTTAGTTGAGTATTTGAGATAAAAAAAATAACATTAATTCCTTTTGATTTATAAATCTCAAGTTTACCCATTTATTGTAAACTTCATAAAAGAAGTGTCTTCGCTTTTGGGGTAATTTTATGATTATAATTTAAAATGTCATGCAGGATCTTAACCCCTCCCCACCCCCCAAAAAAAAAACAACAACCAAAAAACGAATAAACACCAATCAAATTCTAAGCATAGAGCAATAGATCCAAAGTTATTAAATGGCCTATTCAATCTTATACGACCTCGACACTCTGATTTAGCCATCGTGTAGTTGCGTATATCGTTTGATACTCTCAAACACGAGCTTTCAGAGCCATTTTGTAGCACGACGTAACCATCTTCCGTGTCACAGAATGCGCCGACAGTGTAGATAGAAACTTGGACGCCCAGGGAATTCTTAGAAGGAAGTAACCACGTACCTTTAAGAAAGCGTACATTTACGAAACTTAATTAGTTATTTATATTAGACATAAGTTTTAAGCCCTGATATTAAATTAATGTGGAGCCAATTATTAGGTTTTGAAACGGTTTATCAGTAATTTTATGAAGCTCCATAAGTACAGGTCCGGCTTGAGGCACCGGCAACTCGGGCAGTTTCCCGGGGCATCACATGCTTAGAGTGCCATCGGTGATCTTGAAAAATATAAAAGCATTACATGTGGGCGCCATAGAGAATAAAAAATAGTTTTGATTGCCTAATGTGTGTATGTCATACTACATAAATCGTATGTCTCGTGCACAGGAACTGGTGGCAAGAGCCGCTGCTGACAAAGGCATCCGCTTCCTTTGTAAGTGCATTGAATTCTTTTTTTTTTTTATTTGCATCGGACTACTTTTAAGAGTATACTCAAAACGGGTGGAAGTGATAAGCTTGCCAGTGGTGCCAGCAACTGTAGGGACGGCGCTGCATAAGTACAATTTGAATTTAGTTTTTAAATTCAAATACACTTTTATATCAAATCATGAACAATGAATGCATTTGAATGTGAGTAGATTTATTTCAAATTAAAAAGATCATATTATTTTTTTAAAAAATATTTTAAAATACTTTTTTTATGGATGTAAAATGGACTATCAAATTGACCCCGACTTTATCAACATTAAAATCAAGATTGTAAAATTGCAATCGTTGCAGATAAGACTATCCCATTCCAATTTTGTCCTTTTTTTTAAAAAATAAAGGATAATGATGCCTGTCATCTTATATTCGATTTGACAACAAGTAACCAGTTATTAGCTTATACTTTAGTATTTTTTAAATTTAAAAGTGCTTCATAATAATGATTAGGATCTATCTTTTGATTACCTTTAGAGCACGTATTGGTTTCCCAATCGAAGGTAAAACTATAGCAGTCGACTAAATTCTGTACACACTTTAAGCCGCACGTTATGTCGTCAAGAGCTGTATCATTATGGTACGTCATCATCTCAACATTTCTCTGGTGAACTTGGTAGAAATTCTTGTCCTTGATTTCCAACAGTTTCGCAAGAGCTGGGAGTATATTAGAAATTAAAAACTACAACATCATCAAATACAACACTTAGGCTACATGTAACAACGAACATAAATAAATAAAATACAACAATTGTAAAAAAAAATGCACAGTTTAAGAGAATGCAGAGGAGCAGTAAAAGACACACATGTTCTTTGTTATGAAACTTTAGGCCAGTTTCTTTAGCGTTTAGTTGAAACATGTTCATCTTGCGGCGAATTAAAAATAACAGTAAAATTTAAAGACATGATTTAGGTTTACATTTTAAAACTCTGGATCTGTGAACGGGAAAAAGTTCTTACAAGCTATTATTTAATATATTTATATATATCTTTTTAAACGTGAATACCATTGTACGGGCTACCTCCGACAAAACATTATATAATATTTGATATTCATGTGTTTACAAGACGCCCATCTACTTCATAAAACGAGACATGATATTTTAAATAAATAAAGAGCAAATCATACCTCCTTCTTAAAGTATACTTTATCTAAAAATAATTATAACAACAAATACTTTGTAAAGTGTTCATCCACATGATTGACATAAAAAAGAACAACCTCATATATGTTTAAAAATTGTAAATAAATAATCTGCTCAATGTTTGTAAACGTCACATACTGATGAATGAAAGGAAGACTTTTAAAATGAGTACAAATCTTCTCAACATAATCCAATCCGTATTTCGTTAACAGTAAAACCGAAACCTAAATCAGTTTGATCAACCAAAATCCGTGAGAATTCAAACAATTTTTAAATCGTGTTCAGTTTTCATAGTCTTAAAATGATCCAAGTATTAAATGTCGAAATATTCTGAAATGGCAAGAATCGTTTTTAATATGGAAGGTAATAAAAAAAAAATAATTAACAAATTAGCACAATTCAAATAAAGTAGTCCAAAAAACATTGCCCCGGTATCTGGTCGTGAACATAAGATATCGTGGTTCAAGGTTATACTTTAGAAGAGGGAGCAAGGATTTTCCCAATACATCAAGAAAACAACTTCATAAGCGTATTCACACAGATACAGTTCGGTAAAAATAAAATCGATATAAAAATCGAATTGAATCGTTTCTTTATGCTTTACTGAGTTCTTTTTTTAGGTGTGTTCAAAGTTGTATTTTATTCTTTTTTTTTTTTTTGGTCATGTGGATGTTACATTATCTTAGAAACTAGTGTGTGAATAATATATCGCCAAAAAGAACAGTTGAAGACTTCTCTTTTTACACGTTCGATTGTCTTGCTACAAGTACGTTATTCGTTCATTGTGGAAATAAAATAGGTAGACAAATACTTTAAGTTGATAAAATTGGATAATTACTTTTTTCATCTGCATAAAAAAAACCCACTACGACGTTATAGATTCAACACAACAAGTGGGTCAACGAGCAATGTAAACAAAATGGAGTGCCCGTGTTTTCAAGATTTGAAGACTAAGTCCTTCTAATGTATTCTTTAAGCAGAGCCATTGTGCATATGTGCACGATACTTAATTGAGGGGTGGAGAAAATATTTAAAAAATAACAACTTTGGCATTCCTGCCATGTGGCGTCACAGTCTCATCAGAGGGTCTCAGTTTGTTTTTAAACTTTGTATGCGTTTTTTTTTTTGTTGCTGATTTTTTTCAACTTTGAACAATGGTGATGATGAACCATTCATTTGTGATGTAGTGTTTTGAGATCGGCAACTGTTCATCGTGCGCAATATTGAGAAAGTTGTTGAGCGCATCTGTTGAGAGACGCCGTCCAGTGACGCCCAAATAAGCCACGCGGCCGTGGGTGCAAGCAATAGGGGGAACGGCATTGCGGCCTGTGCAAAGAGGCGTACGTCTCTTATCAGGCATTGGCTTGCACAAAGAGGCGTACGTCTCTTATCAGGCATTGGCTTGCACAAAGAGGCGTACGTCTCTTATCAGGCATTGCGGCTTGCACAAAGAGGCGTACGTCTCTTATCAGGCATTGCGGCTTGCACAAAGAGGCGTACGTCTCTAATCAGCCATTGCAGCTTGCACAAAGAGGCGTACGTCTCTTATCAGCCATTGCGGCTTGCACAAAGAGGCGTACGTCTCTTATCAGCCATTGCGGCTTGCACAAAGAGGCGTACGTCTCTTATCAGCCATTGCGGCTTGCACAAAGAGGCGTACGTCTCTTATCAGCCATTGCGGCTTGCACAAAGAGGCGTACGTCTCTTATCAGGCATTGCGGCTTGCACAAAGAGGCGTACGTCTCTTCTCAGCCATTGCGGCATGCACAAAGAGGCGTATGTCTCTTATCAGCCATTGTGGCTTGCACAAAGAGGCGTACGTCTCTTATCAGGCATTGCGGCTTGCACAGATATGCGTACGTCTCTTATCAGGCATTGCGGCTTGAACAGAGGCGTATGTCTCTTATCTGAAAACTACTCTTCCTTATAACGCAATGGTTGCATTATTTCAAATTTGGGCTAAACAAAATATTTAAAGCCACTGATATGGTAATTTGTTTATCAACATACAAATTAGGGAGTTTGAAGCCCATTGCCTTACACAAAATAAATTCAATCCGGTTGTAGCGCCCTCTAGGGTGTAGCACCCTCTAGGGTGTAGCACCCTCTAGGGTGTATCTTTTGGAACAAGCTGAGTTACAACCCAGTACTTAAAAGATAATCGTCGCGGAGAAATGTGACGTAGAAATTTAGCTTGCCGTAGACTACCAAGTAAAAGGAAGAGCAATATCTAGGGAGGGGGCCCATTGAGCCCCTCCCTAGAAAAATTTTGATAAATTCAAAAGTAAAGAATGCACAGAACATACTTTAAATTAGTTTTGCATCATACCCAGCTTAATCGGAGAGAAGCAGTAGGTGGCTAGTTGGTAATGTAGGTGTCACTTGTCACCAGAGCCGTCATATAGGCCCTAAACCCCTGAGCCTGCATATTATGTAGATGACCTGTTTATGTCATATTTCCTCCGTGCTGTGAACTCTCGCAGATGCTGCGTTAGAATTGGGCGTGGCTTATTCCCTTTGATCTTTTTTTACCACAAAACAATATATCGCCTGTTTTCTTGACTTGAATACGTGAGAAAATGGTAATAAATTGTAGAATGTTCGAGTCAGTAATACAATGTGTAATACACCTGGAATTTTCTGTAAAATAGACTATAACAATGCAGAGAGAGCTTTATTTTTAAAATGATACGATTTTTTCTTTACGTGACAACAGGCTAGCATTTATTTTTAGAGTGTGTTATTCTTGATAGAGCTGAGTTTACTTATATGTGTGAATTCCTTTCATCGTTGTACCTTTGTTTGGCACTCTGTAATTTCCATCCACTTTTGTACCGGTACTAGAAACACAATACTCTGTATTGTAAGTTTATGTAAGTTAATGATTTTAATTATATTTCTTTTATTTTGTAATTTGTTAGTAACTTAATAAAACTTTTTAATTGCAGTTAGCACTGTTTTGAGGATGGTATTCTATTTTATTGTTTTATCATTTGGTATCGTCTTGTAGTGCAGTGTTTTGGAACGAGCCATACATGTAAATAGGGGATTAATTTCTCCCTACGGATAGCAGTACGTAACAACGCAGAATGCCTTGGATATTAAGGATCTAAAATTTGCTAATTTGTCATGTTTTTATTATCATTTTTTAACGCGGGGTTGTAGGGTCGGGAAAAAATGGAAAATATGTAGAGGCCTCACAATTCAAGCTACCGATGGCTTTTCTCAACCTGGTTGTGATATAGAAACACATTTTATGTTATTGATTACCAAAAGGTTGGTTGTTTTTAAATTTCTATTTAAACTATATTGGAGAGTAAAATGATCAATAAATATATAAGCTTTAAAAATGGGCTCAAAACGAGGTTTCAGTCACAAAGATGTAGTGTTAACATCCGACAATGGAATGGGCTTGATGATCAAAATGCTAGTTCATTAAAGCATTTTTTGTGTGTTTTCTACTGGATTCTCATCAATAATATTTTTTTTTTAAATTGCATGTAAATAAATAGGTGAGTCCTATTGTTTATAATTTTGATATATAAGTAAGAAAATCATTTCGTTAACTAAATATACAAAGACTTCGTATTTACAATTACTTATCTGTCATTTAAATGTCGAACACTGAAATGAAAAACGTTTGTATTTTCTTAAATAACAAGGAATGAAACTTGCTTTGTTTGGGTGCGCATGTTAAAGTCTTCATTTCTGTTTTCAAATAAATATGGATTTTTATAAAGTTTTCATTTTGTTCCAACTCATCATTCAAAGAATTGAGTCATTTTAAGATTATGCTAATAATTAAACAAAATTAAGTATGAAGCCATCATGTAATTGGCCATTAACACGCTACCAACTTTAAAAGTCAAGATTTATGATGAAGTATAATTTGAAAACTGATTTGATACTTAACAAGAATAATATAATACAATTATAGACCTTTAAATTTCCTGTAAAGGTTGTTAAATAGTGTGCTATCAAAGTCTTTAAACTTGTACAATTTGTAAAAAATAAATTAATTAATTAATCAATTTATCAAAGTGTACTAGCAAATCAAAGGAAGACATCTGTTTACAAGGAAGAGTGGCCAATTTTCAAAAGAGTACCATACTCATAATCGAATACTGTAAGCATTTAATAATATTGGCCTCAAATAAAAGTATCATCAAATATATCGAGCTGTGCGATATTTCATTTGTTCGACTAAAAAATCGTTATCGCTAAAAGTCATAAGCCACAATTTCATTTTTCTTTTAAATTAAAATGTATTTCTTTAATTGTAGGTCTACTCTTTTTTTCCGGACACTGCTTGACCCCCTAACCCCGGAGAGATGCCTGGAAGATCCACTGATTCTAAGGCAATGTCTTTCAAAGGCAGTTTTTTCCCTTGTTAAGTCTTTCCAGGCTACTTTGGCTTAAGATAAATATTTTCAACTTTAAATTTAAGAATAATTTGTACAACTCTTTCCCTCGTCCTTTTAACAGCAACAACATTAAGATATATGTACAAATCAAAGTCTAGACAACTAAATTCTAGGCTTTTTCATACTTATTTTACTGTCCATGATAAACCCTATCTAAAGTATAAGCTGTTGTTTTTTTTAAATTTTAATTAAGGAGATCCAAAGCACTGAAATAAATGCCTTTAAAAATTGTTTTTTTTTTTTTTCAAATTCAACTTTTGATGACCATAATCCCATGGGCTACTTAAGAAAAAGATACATTCAAGTAACGCACTTTTAACAACAGTTTGCTTTGTTTCACAGGGATGTACAAAATGATGAGAGGTCTGTATTGTTTTGTTCATGACTATAGTCTAACTATAGATCTACCGATTCAATCCCGTGCTTGTTTGGACTATCACTATTTTAGGTTTCCCGTTTAAGTCATACGACACTGAGACTAATCATTGTCTTTTCCAAATACGTTTTAACATATTCCCCGCACTTACTGCGCGTAATAAACCGGATGCCCGCACTTGTGTCAACAACATCACTCATCCTGTTGCTTTGGAGGCTCGGTGACTAAACAACCATGTCAAGCGACAATGTTTGGTAACGATGGGAAATGATCAACTAATTTTGTTGTTGTTGTAACAAATGGAGATGAATGATGACAAATGTTTTGTAGCAAATGGAGATGAATGATGACAAATGTTTTGTAACAAATGGAGATGAATGATGACAAATGTTTTGTAAAAAATGGAGATGAATGATGACAAATGTTTTGTAACAAATGGAGATGAATGATGACACATGTTTTGTAACAAATGGAATTGATTAATTAAAATTATCGTGTAACAAATGGGAATGATTAATTTGTTGATTTGTTTTGTAACAAATGGAAATGATTAATTTTTTTTTTGTAACAAATGGCAATGATTAATTAAAATGTTTTGTAACAAATGGAAATGATTAATTAAAAATTATTGTGTAACAAATGGGAAGGATTAATTAGTTTTCTTGGTAATGAATGGATATAATTAACTTTAAAAAGTTTGTAACAAAAGAAAACAATTAAGTAAAATGTTTTGTAACGTATTGGAAAGGTTAATGACAATTTGACCTTGATACTACGTTTTCTCTATTAATTTAAAAAAAATCTTTTTCTCCAACCAACACACTCATAAAAAATTATTACTTTATGATTTGTAACCAACTAAAACAATTGTATTTAATAAAAAACAAATATAGATAGTTATTGCTTCCGTGGTAACTTTTTTTTCATATTAAAAGCAATTTTTGTAGTGTCAAGAAACAAACACTTGAAGATAATCACGAATTGTGAGATGACATAATGAAATCCGACCATCACCCATATTTATAAATAGTGTTTGTACTGGTCGCTAGTCGGCTGATTACATCCTCATTGTCTAGTCCATTTCTGTTTAAGCCCACTTAAATATATATATTTATAGGCACGCGTATATAAATGTACATGTAGGTAATTGTGTATAGTTCTTCAATGCTGCGTTCTTCCATTGACAGTAGAACCCTCTCACTCCCAAGAACCAAAACTAAGACCATCGGTGAACGCTCCTTCTACTTCCATTGGCCCACGTTCTGGAACCAGATCCCCTTCCATATCCGTCATTGTGAAACCTCGTCCATTTTCAAAAAGTCCCTTAAAACTCATCTGTTTAGGTCCGCCTTGACCTGTGATGCACCCTCCTTGCCCTGTCTCATTTTCTGTTTCGGGTTATAGGCCAAAAAGTATAGGCCAAAACGTGTCAAAGTGTCGTCGTTTTATAGAATTTTTAAAGTTTTTGCAAGACATGAAAGATACTCTTCCTGATGTAGCTTTGGAGTATTTTGAGTCGAACTGGTGGAGTAAGGCCCATTTATGGGCAGCATCATCCAATGCTGATGTTTTAAGACTCCATGCGACAACAACAAATCACTTGGAGTCTTATCATGCCAAAATAAAAAAAAAGAGTTTGACTCATTATCTTTCTTTTTCATCTGCTCTTCATAACCTTATGTCTTTTGAAAACTGCAAAATTACAGTATGTGATCGTTTAAAATTGCTTGCTGCAAACACAGCTCAGTATACGTCATTTGATAATGATGAAAGTGTAAATAAGATTGAAAGTGTTGCTACTTCCTTTGCTGCTGCTCTATTGCTCAATTAGCTCAAATTGTCACGATCTCTTCCGTACTCTGTTGTCCCTGGAGAGGCAGAACTTTTTTCAGTAGCTTATAAGGAACGTATTTTTAGCTCAACATCAGTTCAATGTAATTTTTCATTTGCTAAAAAGATGGTATTTCCTTGCAGACATATTTTTTTCAGTTCCAAGACATTTATAGCTTCCAGAATTTTGTTCGGAGTTAATTCCATGCCGTTTTAGCAAACATAATGTTCCTAGAGTGGTTGCTTCTACTTCTAGTGGTTCAGTAACTTCTCAAATTGTATCTACTAGAATCAATAATTTTACTACTCAAGAGGGTCGGTTTAATCATGCTAAAAGAATTTGTATGGGCTTGGCAAATTTTTTGGCAATGCAAGGAGAACAAGATTTTGTAGAGAAAATATCCTTTCTTAAAACTACTATAAGTCTCTGGAAAAGTCCTGAAATTTTAGATGAAAATGATTCGGCGTCACAACTTGATGAAGGTGAACCACAAACAAGTTTCATTCAAAGTCAAGTAATTGATTTTGTTGATATAAATGACATTATTTTTTCCCACAAGGAAACAGTTGCTAAAAATAATTTAGAAAAAATTGAAACTGAAAATAGTATTAGTTCCCTTTGGGAAGGTTAACTTTGACAGAGTGCTACCAAAGGGGCGACCGAAAGTAAAACAAAATTTTACCCTGAAAAGAAAAAGATAGCTGCCCCAACAATTTTCAACTACTTGTATAAAATAAATATGTGAATGTTTTTAATGTTCTGAAAATTATAACTTTTTGGTGTGTAAATAAATGGGTCCAATAGACCAATGCTATTCGGATGTCATTTCTGGTAGTTTATTTTAGTTAACATTCCTTTAGTTAAATTGAAGAATTAAGTTTAAAAATGTATAGTTCATTCAATTATCTTTCATTTGATACCAAATTTTGTCTTAAAACCTAACAATAATTTTTTGGAATGTGTTCATGATGTGTTCATGATGTATGCATCCAATGTTGTTTCAGTGTCTTTTTCAGCTTTTATAGATATAGCATTTTCATTTTTTTTCCAGGCATCAATTGATGAATCAGGAGGAATAGTTTTGGAACCACATAATTGAAACTTTGCATGCGTATTGATATTGAGATTCTTTACTTTATGATGGATTGTTTTTAAACAAATGTCTCATAGGAAAAATTTTCAGAATGTTTGTATTTATGAATTTTATTAATTATGTTATGGTTTTAATTATTTTTTTTTGTATCTTTTCTGTCTTAGTTTTCTAATTGTTTTTTAATTCATGAATGGTATATGTACATGGTGTATGCATCCTATATCGTTCATGCAGCATCTAATTTAAAAAACACAATTTTATAATTTTCTTCATTTTTCTCAATTTTGCAATTTCCGGATTTTTAAGGAACGCCAAATGAATCGGGAGGAAAAGTTTTCTAGCTACAACCTTCAAACATTGCATGCTTCTTTTCATTGATATTCTTTAGGAAATTCAAGAGGCTTTATATATATATATATATATCCAACTAGAAAGTTTTATAACATTTTTACATTTGCTACCCCTGAAGAGTTCTCAAAATTTAAAATTTTTGTTACCCACATACATGCCATTTGTAACACTTCCAATAACTGCTGTGTAATAATCTTCTTTAACCTTTTTATCAATGTTATTCTTAATGTGTATGCCAAGTTTCATTTACAATACAGTACAATAAGTTACAATACAATGCAATATAAATTTGTCTTTAATCATTTTGCGTAAAGTCAAAATTGGTATTAAATGTTTAATTTTTTGCAATAAGTTACAATACAATGCAATACAAATTTGTCTTTATTCCTTTTGCGTAAAGTCAAAATTGGTATTAAATGTTTAATTTTTTTGCAATAAAAGTCACAACAAATTTTGTTTTAAAAACTTTAGTGGATTTTTGTCTTTCTGTTTGTGTATGGTGTGTATGTACTATATTTTTTTCAATGGCTCTATTTATTGAGGTTATCAGTCTTTTATTTTCAATGTTGCATGACTTAGTTGCCTTGAAACCAAACTCCCTTCACAGATCACATATATTTGCTCCCACTCACTCATTACGTCTGTACTTGAATGAAGAAATGATAACCGTACAAACAATAGTTAACTGTACGGGTACCAACAAGGAAGGTGAGAAAGTAAAAGGAGACAAATGGCAACGGAATGATGTAACCTAATTGAACGAGTTTATTTGCTGCCTACTCCATACTGGCCCCTAATTTATTTTATGGACTGAGTACACAACTCAAATAACTAAAATACCAAACAAAACTGTTCTCAAGTCAGTTAAAGTTTTTTTCTTCTATTAAATTATGTACCAGTGTGTTAGACCCAGCAGACAGATATGGTAAAAAAAAAAAGACTAGTCCTCCAAAAATAAGTCTCGTTCTCATACTTTATACAATGGCATCCTTTAACTTTAAGATGTTCATTGCAACTACCTTGTGAATTAGGTCAAGTCAAATGAGAAAGTTGTTGAAAGGAGATTCGAGATATCAGGATAAACAGTCCGTGTCCGCATGTATGACTCCCAGTGCCAAGGAAAAGGTTTAAAATTGGTGGTTTTGTTCTGACTAAGCCAAGCTCTCTAGAGGAATAGTTGAAATTAATTCATTATGAATGAAATTTTCATTATTTAGAATATCTAATTAATTCATAAAGTACGTGTGATTAAATCTTTTAACTTAAACAATACATATAAATAATCTTAAATAAAGGATTTAATTTTAATAATTAAATTAATATTATTACTTTTCTAAAATTCAAATGAAAACAATAAATGTGTCTAAATCATCTTCATTACTAGATTTAAAAAAAGTAATAATTGATCTACGAAAATGGCTTAAACTAAAAAAAGAAAATAAGAAAGAAAATTTAATATGTATGGAGCCACTCCGGGTGCGAATAGTTTTTGGCAACCATAGGTACCCGGGTACCTATAGATGCAGCCGTATGAAAATATGTCATCCGACCAACACAGAGGAAACACGTGATTTAATTTGTCGTAGTAAGACATTCGCAGTGACAACCTCTTTTTTAACTGAGCACCATGGAGCCACTGGCTCGTCCAATCCTTTGTCTCACCCTGGACCGAACAGCGGGACTTGTGTAGATGGTAGGATACCAAGGCTAGCGACGCTTGGTGACATCAATGATCTGCCCAGTTATGGAGCTTTTTCAGCCTGTTTCCCAGCATCACATACAATCAACATGTCTCCACCGTTGTACGCAACGGTTTTAATTAATGAAGAATGTGAAGGGAGATCAGCGAGCAGAAATACGTGTAAGTCAATTATATCAAATATATTTATATATATATATATATATATATATATATACATATATATATCAAAGAAAACTATACAATTAAAAATAACACAACTAAGTTTAATGATGACTAGGAATTTCATGCTCGAGTTTTTTTTTTTCTTATTCTGAAATTGCTTTAGATACAGTTGTAACAAAATGAAATTCATACAGTCGATTCATCAATTCCGAGCCTAGATAATTAGATATTTAACAACTAGTGGACTAACAAATAATATGTTAGCCTCCTCTATGAGTATTTCGAATAAAATTAGGCTTCAAGCAATACAGAAATCTGTGGCAGGCGAGTCAGATGTTTCTGTCGACTTAAGTTTGCTTATCATCTCGTTATTACGATTACTGATATGGGAAACATTGTTTTAATGAGCACAACAGTAGAGATTTTGAGTGCTTCAGAGTATGGATTCGATTCACCTGGCTGGCGTCCATTTCGTTCTACCCGAAAATGGAAAATATTTCTAATGAAACTTTATTTAAATTTTTTTTTTAAAGATTTACACTTAAAATTTCTGCATAGCACCATTTTTAAAAGTTACAATAATATACTGTCAAATAAAATGTCCAAATGGCAATGTATTGTTTGTATTGTTTGCATGGCGTTATCGGGATCTGAATTTCTATTTTGCGAAGTTCATTTCTGTTTCCTTTATAACAGCGAATGTCGCAGATGAAGTTAAACCTCCTCCATACCCTGGGACCTAACACCTCATTTTAGTAATGTATGGCATCTTTCCGTCTGCGGGAGACGATAGATTATCTTTATAGTTTGCAGCTCTTGGTGTGGCTGGTGAGACCAATCCTCGAATGGCAGTCTCTGTTACATTTCCCACACCCGAATGCGGTGGAGCAGTATTTACCGGCCTTCCTT
Organism: Lymnaea stagnalis; assembly: GCA_964033795.1. Classification (NCBI taxonomy): domain Eukaryota; kingdom Metazoa; phylum Mollusca; class Gastropoda; family Lymnaeidae; genus Lymnaea; species Lymnaea stagnalis. Next base: position 49,326 of record CAXITT010000645.1, on the reverse strand, counting down.
CTTGCTCTTTTTGCAGCTGCTTCCGCCCTGTTTTGATCCTCGGCTTGTAGTGATCCTGCCTTCACGATGCCCCGCCATGAGGATCGATCCTCTGCCCCCTCCTCCCAGTTTGAGATGTCGATGTTAGAGGACTTCATGTCTCTTTTGCATATGTCTAAGTATCTCAGACGAGGCCGTCTAACTGACCTTTACCCTGTCGCCAGCTCGCTGTATAGCACGTCCTTTGGTATGCGACCAGATTGCATTCGCTTGACGTGTCCAAGCCAGTGGAGGCGTCTTTGGATTAACATGGCTGGGACGCTACAAATGTTTGTTTGGGACGGGACATCCGTGTTGGGGACTTTGTCTTGCCATTTAATGTCAATGATGTGGCGCAGGCGTCTGAGGTGGAAGCCATTGAGCCTTCTTTCGTGTTTAGAGTATGTGGTCCACGACTCGCATCCATACAGAAGTGTGCTCAGTACGCAGGCCTGGTACACCTGCAGCTTAGTTCTTGTTGTTAGTTTGGCGTTTGACCAGACTCTTTTCTTCAGTCTGGCCATAACAGTTGCGGCCTTCCCTATCCTCCCACTTATCTCATCCTCCATTGAGAGGGTGCTCAATATGTTGGATCCCGGATATGTAAATCTGTCAACAGTATCCAAGTCGTAGTCGTCGATGGCGATAGTGGGGAGGGAGTCAGCGCCCTGTGCCATAATGTTAGTTTTCTTTAGGCTAATTGTCAGGCCAAACTCTTTGCAGGCAGCGGATAGGCTGGATACGAGGCTCTGCAGGCCATCGGCTGTGTGAGATACCAAAGCGGCATCGTCCGCAAACAAGAACTCTCGCAGCAAGACCTTTTTTGTTTTAGTCTTAGCTCTAAGGCGGACAATGTTGAATAATTTGCCGTCATCTCTAGTGTGGATGTATATCTCCTCGCTGTTGTTCTGAAAGGCATACTGGAGTAGGATGGAGAAAAAGATTGCAAAAAAGTAGGAGCCAGCACGAAATCTTGCTTAACTCCACTACTCACTGGAAAAGCCTTTGAGGCGGCACCGTTATAGCACACTGTGCCCTGCATGTTTTCGTGGAACTGCTTGATGATGTTAAGCAGTCGCGTAGGGCAGCCTATCTTTTTGAGGATCTGAAACAGGCCGCTTCTGCTGACAAGATCAAAAGCCTTAGTGAGGTCGACAAACGCAATGTATAAAGGCATATGTTGCTCCCTGCACTTCTCCTGCAGCTGGCGCAGAGATAAGATCATGTCTATGGTTGACCTACCGGCGCGAAATCCACATTGCGATTCTGGGAGTACACGCGATGCTAGGGTCTGTAGGCGTGTTAATGCAACTCGGGCGAAAGCCTTTCCATTTTAGTAATAGGACCTATCAAAATGGGTAAGTTTCTTTGGAGGGTTTATGTGAGTGATTCATAATTATAGATAACTCCAGTTAGAAGTTAGTTGATATTTTGTCAGATTGCTATGGGAGACTGTGGAGTTTCCTCAAGTTTGACTAATAGAATTGTCAATATTTTGTTTATTGATAATTTCAATTCCAATGTGATTCTACAATCCAGTCTTTAAGTATATACGAACTCGATGGCTTCCTGGTGAGGCATTTGTTCATGGGGCGTCACATTACAAAGAAATAAAAAATCAGTTAAGATCTCAACCAAATAAGAGATACTTCCATTAGGAAGTTTCAGATGTCCACAATTAACCCAGAAAATATTTTTAGATGATTTTTAAACCAGATTTTCAATTACTGATTTGCATTCTGTGTATTATCGATTTTTATTCCATTTTTAAACAAAATAGATAAATATTTGTTTCAAACGTCTCATAGGATCTAAGTGTCTCAAAATGAAGATTCAGCTGCATCGACGCAATACAAATTGTTAGCGGTTTGACCATGGCAGAACGTATATATAATATATATATATATATATATATATATATATATATATATATATATATATATATATATATATATATATATATATATGTCGATGGGAAGCATTTTCAGAATCTTGCAACGAAAAGAAATATATTTTAGGATTTAACAGACGAGCTTTTTAGGTTGAAATTTTAGTAATATTTTAGACATTTTAAGTCTAAAAATTAAATTCTTAATTCTTCAATGCACCGTTATATATATATATATATATATTCACGTTCTATTTACTCTCATTTAATAGTTTTCAGGTGAACGACCTTAAACTGACCCCTAGTCACCTGCGCACATATTGGGCGTGGCTTACTCCTTTTGTTCTTTTTTACCAGAAACCAATCTATCGCCTGTCTTTAGACTCGAATGCGATAGAGCATTGTGGAACGTCTGAGTTACTTTACAATACGTATTCTGATCTCGAACCATCGATGAAACTGACTGTAGACTATAAATAGAGCGAGTGGCACGCAGCAGAGAGCAGAGGCGCAGACAGCGAGAGAGATTTATTTTGGAACTGTTGAGTGCTTTGTTTACAGTAGACATTCCTTTCATCATTTGTACCTTTTTGCACACTGTGTTTTATGTCGACATTGTCCTGTCACCAGCCACACAATATACTGTACGTTAATAGTTTTTAATTATGTATATTTTTTTTTTACTTTTGTACTTTATTATTAACTTAATAAAACTTATTAATTGTGATTAGCCCTGTTTCGAATATCGTATTTCTCTGATATTGTTTTTATCTTTTGATATCGTCTTTTGTTATTTACTGTTTTGGAACGAGCCGTACATGTAAATAGGAGATTAATTTTTCCCTACGGATAGCAGTGCGAAAAGGCACACTAAAGTTCATTTAAAACAGTTTTCCCCGACCATCTGAACTCTAAAGCTAATGAGTTTTGGCCGAATTTTCTACTTTTCCAAAAGAAAGTTTCGCATTTAAAGCATATATTAAAAAAATGAGTTCTTGAGAAATTTTGAGCCTATGGATATCATTTAAAAGGAAACAAATTTTAAATTTAAAAAAATAAAAAAATACGGTGTTATATAAAAAAGAATACATTGTTGGTATCAGCTCCTCAAGTGATATCTGTTGCTGAGACCTTCGTCGTGTGCACAAACATCATAAAGCATAGCGATTGTCATATTTCACAAATTTCCTTTGTTACTACTTTATACTTTTGAATGATATATATTTAATATGATTGTTGTTGTGCCACATGGGATGGGTGGATGTAAACATTTTAGATGTTTCATTATTTGAATAAAAACGTACAAATCATACTGATTTTAATAAGTTAAAATTACTAAAATATTAGGTAAGTTGCTTGTTTTTCAAACATATTTTCTAAAGATTAAAATGATTTCGAAGTAATTTTGACAAGGTTCTTCATTTCATCGCATATATTTAAAGTTTAACAATATTATATCTAACGATCTATTTATTTGGATATTTTTTTTTTTTGTAATGTGCTAAATATCAAATCTTTCAAATTTACTAATTAATTTCTCAGATATCACACGCATTAAACACTCCTTTTTATATTTGGATAATTTATATCTCAAAAATCCTCGTCAAAATTTTGAAAGTTTTATAGCTTTGCAGTGAACACATTCTGAATTGTTAAAAAAACATTGACAGATACACGCGAAACTTTAAAACACAATGGCGATTTAAGTCCAGACACTTATCTTACTATTATGTTTGTAATTATATACGAAATACAAATATTCTTAGAACAACACATTCTTTTGTTTGATCTGTTTATAAAACTTAACTGACAGTCTGAGGCGAAGTTGAAACATGTTCATGTTAACCTTTGATTGACTTGGACCCAAGTCTTCCTCATTTCACAAATGGTTATGTAAATAATTTAGGACAACACAAAAGGTGTGTTACTTTTTTTACTCGACTCTTCACAGTATCAGGCCATCATTGAAACAAAACAGGGACGTGTGTGTGTGTCTTGTGAATGAAAAGTGGGCCAAGGTTTTCATCCTTTGCTAAACAAGGTCCGTCAAGAAAAATCTTGGTCCGCCCAGAGAAATCTTGGTCCGTCCAGAGAAATCTTGGTCCGTCCAGAGAAATCTTGGTCCACCCAGAGAAATCTTGGTCCGTCCAGAGAAATCTTGGTCCGTCCAGAGAAATCTTGGTCCGTCCAGAGAAATCTTGGTCCGCCCAGAGAAATCTTGGTCCGTCCAGAGAAATCTTGGTCCGTCCAGAGAAATCTTGGTCCGTCCAGAGAAATCTTGGTCCGTCCAGAGAAATCTTGTCGTGTCGTTTCACCATTGCGTTCTTGTTAAATATTTTATCATAAAAACAAAACAAAGCAAAACGGTTTGCTATTTTAATCATTATTGTCATTATTTTTATTATTGTTATTATTGTTATTATTGTTTAAAATTACAAGATCTTTTCCATATTATTATCCAAGAGATAAAGATATGTGTATAAAGATAGGACTAGATAACTTATTGCTAATTTCCTGTTTTCTGTTCAATGTGGACGAATCATTAAATATTAGCCATGTATTTCACCTTTCAATTTAATACACAAAAATTTAAAAAATAGTTAACCTATTTATGACCATAAAAATAAAATGAGTTATTTAGGTTCAGATACATTTTATATGAAAGAAATAGGTTATCACCACCATCTTGAAAGATTTTTTATCAGTTTAGATTTTGTTTTATTTTGTAAAAAGTGAGAAAGAAACATATTTAATTAACTGGGAGTTTCGTTTCCGTCGATGTCCCGATTCTAAGTATAGGCAATTTGATTTAACCATCCCGTTGTTTGAAATATCGCTGTTTTAGTTCTCCTGTTTGAGTCATATGAAGCTGACACCAAGCAAACAAGTTTTCCCAATCCACTTTAAACTATTCACGCACATATTTTTTCTAAAATAGTCACATGACCGGAGTCGTATAAACAAAAAACACATTTCATGATTCTTGTCACAATGCGACAAAACAAATATGTTATTTAAAAACACAACTAACGATCGTTAGGACAGTTAGTGAATGATGAAAATGTGACTGAAAAAACAAAAGCTACCTGTTTAAAAAAATTTTCTTTTCTTCCATCAGATATTTTGATGACAAATTTTAAAAAAAAACTGGCCTGCCATTTCCGAAGTATTTGCAATATTTAATCATTTTCATTAGGATTTATTCATTTGTGTACAGTCTCAATACATGTCAAGATACACGTGAGGCAGAATAATGGAGCAATATCATATTTGCAACATCTTATTTTGCTCACATTCCATTCAATTTATTTAATAATTTCCTTAAACGAAGCAGTTATAAACAATTTATGAAATAAAATTATTACAATACGACGTATTATTCTGTACAGTATGGAAATTTAAATCATAATATAGGATGTAATAGCTTTCCTGGCTTCTTATGTATTTAAAAAAAAAGAGAGGAAAAAAAAATAACTTTGTTGGAGAGACAAACACTTGAAGACAAATAGGTATTGAGGGTTGAGGGTATGTGTAGTCTACCACCCATTGAGGGTTCAAGTGTGTGTAGTCTACCACCAATTGAGGGTTGAGGGTATGTGTAGTCTACCACCCATTGAGGGTTGAGGGTATGTGTAGTCTACCACCCATTGAGGGTTCAAGTGTGTGTAGTCTACCACCCATTGAGGATTGAGGGTATGTGTAGTCTACCACCCATTGAGGGTTGAGGGTATATGTAGTCTACCACCCATTGAGGGTTGAGGGTATGTGTAGTCTACCACCCATTGAGGGTTGAGGGTATGAGTAGTCTAACACCCATTGAGGGTTAAGGGTATGTGTAGTCTACCACCCATTTAGGGTTGAGGGTATGTGTAGTCTACCACCCATTGAGGGTTGAGGGTGTGTGTAGTCTACCACAGTCATATTTTATTAACGTTTGGTGTTAGTTGGCTGGTTATATTCCTTATTGACTTGTTCATTTATATTTAAGCCCATAATAATATGTACGGAGAATGGAGGAAGGACGTATCCCAAAGATACTGCTGTATGGACAGTTGGCCGAGGGGACAAGACATATTGGACCACCGCGCCTGAGATTTATTGACGTTTGCAAACGAAGCATTAGGGACGCCATTATTGAAACAAACGAATGGGAGTTCATTGCCGAACATCGCTCCAACTGGCGAACAGCAGTGTTTGAATGAGTCAAAAAGGAAGAAGTTACTCGAAACGAGGCCCTCGAATCAAAAAGAACAATTCGAAAATCAAGAATTTACCGGGATTCAACATTCTCCTGCGAGAGATGCGGCCGTGATTGCCATTCAAAGATTGGCCTAGTGAGCCACTCGTCAAAGTGTAGAACTATATAGCTACTCCATTGTCTCACGAAGACGGAAGGATGCCATAACATAATAATATACTATTGTAAAATAATATTTTAAAATTGCCCCCTGAGTGAATTATATTATATTAACTAATTGTGAATTTGTTGCTATGCTAGGCTGTTATGTGAAAATAATTTAAGTCAAAATTTGGTTTAGGTCAGTGAACATTAAACTATTAGGCAAAAGAGCCAAAAATCAGCAACAGGACGATTACAAAATATTTGACAGCCAAATTTCCTTTAAAGAACATGTCAAGAATCGTGTTTTTCGGACTCAAAATCGATTTGTGACCGACTGGCCGAGCCGCACTCATATTGCTAAAGAGCCGCACTCATATTGCTAAAGAGCCGCACTCATATTGCTAAAGAGCCGCACTCATATTGCTAAAGAGCCGCACTCATATTGCTAAAGAGCCGCACTCATATTGCTAAAGAGCCGCACTCATATTGCTAAAGAGCCGCACTCATATTGCTAAAGAGCCGCACTCATATTGCTAAAGAGCCGCACTCATATTGCTAAAGAGCCGCACTCATGTTGCTAAAGAGCCGCACTCAGGTTGCTAAAGAGCCGCACTCAGGTTGCTAAAGAGCCGCACTCATGTTGCTAAAGAGCCGCACTCAGGTTGCTAAAGAGCCGCACTCAGGTTGCTAAAGAGCCGCACTCATGTTGCTAAAGAGCCGCACTCATGTTGCTAAAGAGCCGCACTCATTTTGCTAAAGAGCCGCACTCATGTTGCTAAAGAGCCGCACTCATATTGCTAAAGAGCCGCATTCAGCTTGCAAGCCACTTTGCCGACCTCTGGTTTATGGAATGTTTTTGTTTTTTAATATTTTAAATTGCGACTTTACAATTTTAATTAAATTTATTTTTGTAAAAAATCAACAACAATAACAAATTAAAACAAATCAATATTGTATTGTGTTTTTATTTAATTGAAAGTGTCTATGTCCTCAAATTCTCAAGTAGGCCAACGTATCTCGTTAACCGTGTAAGGATTGCTTTGTAGAGGAATGAATGGTTATGCCTATAATAATAATATTGTAAACTTTTTTTAAAATGTAGATACGCTTCTACAATTTCTATACCATAATCATTTTGTTGAGGGAAACCCCCACTAGGCTAGATCCGCATTGTGTCACGAGTGTTAAACTTTTCCAGGTTATTTTTAGATTAGGAACAAAAAATCAACAGACATTCAGGAGATTATTTTTTCACTCCAGGAAGTGATATTTTAACCAAACTGTTTCACTAAGCTATAGAAACGAGGGGACGAGACAGCAGGCGAAATTGGAGTTCCGTTTTAGTGTTTTGGTTGAAAAGTAAGCATTGCATCTAATATTTCAATTTTTCTATTTTTATTTATAAGAATATAGATACCGTACTGTGAAGAGCTATTTTTTTCAATGATATCTTTTCAGAAGTGCAGCCCGATTGAAGTTTTTGTTTGCTAAAGTATCGGGTAGAAATTGAAAAATTTAATTCTTGGAATTTGTGTGATTATTTTTAAAGCATTTAAAAAAATATTTTAAAAAAGGAATTGTTTTCTTACAAAAACAAGCATTGTTTACGTCCAAAACTTCTCTGATTATTGGTTTTAAATAATTAGTATGTGTTCGTTTATAGGTTTTAGCAGAGGACAGGATTTTAGGTTTTAGCCAGAGGAAGACTTCCTTCTTCTTCTCTCACAGTTTTGTGGGGTTTTTTTGTGGTTTTTTTTGTAGATTAACTCTTTACGTCTTTATTTTTAAACAATAGTTGTTACTTTAAAATATTGCAATAATAATGTGAAGTTTTCTTATGTTTCCTATGATAGAATTCATATTTGCTGCTCAATAAATATTGTCATTTGTCTGGCTCAAATACCTGAACATTTGAGATGTTTCAAGGTGAAGAAATTACAACATAGTATTTTTTTATAGAACTTATTTCATGTTATGCTTACTTTTTCTTCTAAAAATTATTTCTACCCAAAGAAAAAAAAATATAATAGACAAATAAAACTTACAATCAAATTTAGCTTACAAAATTGTAAATAATATGAATCCAAATCCATCTCTGTTACAAAAAATAATTACACTTACCAAGCACTAGGGTAACTTTTGTTAGGCTGTTAGAGATTATTTTTTGAAATGCGAAGGAAATACATTCTTGGGGCAAAATGACTAGGTTATTGATAACTTGATAACTTCTTTGTGTTTTGGTGTTGACTGATATTCAGACACGAAGACAAACAATTTAAAAGAAACATTTTGAATGCATCGACAGAACGTAAACAAGACGTCTTTTAAAAAAAAAAACAACTCTTTTTTAAATATAAAAATGACGTCATGAAATACGCATCACATTTTTAAAAAATTATTATATTAATAAAAACATGATTTAGGTGCTCTGGTCAAAATTTCAATTAGATACCAGTTAGTTATACTTGAAAAATTTAACATTTTCTTTAAAAAAGTATATACACATGTGTTATTTGTATTACATTGCATATATGAAATGTTTATATTGATTTTAAACTTAAGGTGAACACACATCTAATCATTATCATAAAAGAAAGAATATATAACTGCAGAGTTTAGATTTTTAGACCAATCCAATGGATACACAACTGCGACGCAATTACATTATGAGCGTATCTTTTTGAGATCACATTCTACGTACTAAAGACAGATATACATGGGTAAGTAAATTTAACAGGCCAGATCATGTCACGTGTCTGTTAAATTGACGGAGACACTGGGGCGTGGTGTAATGTTTTACGATCTTTGAATACACAAGATCATATTACACAATTTTTCAAAGAGTACAGTAATATAATAAAAAGGGATTAATCGTTATGTGCTCATTAACGAGAACATGTAATATTGTACACATACAATTTTTTTAGGTACTGTTAGGATACTCACACATAACTAAGAATGTAATTATATTATTCAAAGGAAGTTTTTTTATGGTAATAAATGCAAGACTTTTTCCTTGTTTAGTTCTGACGGTGCGCTTCACTTGATTGGTTTCAGATTATTTTAACGTAATTTTTTGTAACAGAACTTTATTTTTTAAATTTAAACTTCCAGTCTGTGTCGTTTATCAGGTTACCCAATAGTTGGTGATGCATCGTACTTAAATGAATTTAATGATTTACTCCACAGCCGATTTTGATTTCGGTCCCTTACTTGTTGGACTGACGTTTTTGGTTGTTGTAGTTATCGCCCTTGTGATATTGATATGTTGCGGCAGCGGCATGAAAATATGTCAAACATCCAACACAGAGGAAACACGTGATTTAATTTGCCACAGTAAGACATTCGCGGTGACGACTTCTTTTTTAACTGAGCACCATGAAACCATTGGTTCGTCCAATCCTTTGTCTCACCCTGGACCAAACAGTGGGACTTATGAAGGCGGTAGGATGACAAGGTTAGGGACGCTTGGCGACATCAATGATCTGCCCAGTTATGGAGCAGTTTTGGCCAGTGGTCCGACAGCATCAACAACCGATATGACGCCACCCCTTTATACAACGGTTGTAAATGAAGGACGTCCCATGAGGCCAGTGAGCGGAAACATGTGTAAGAGAATTTTGTCATTTCATATTAATAAACAAGTTCCAAACGAATTACAACTGCCATAAGATTTAAAATTATGGGATATTCAGGTTTTGTGTTATTACTCTGAAATGGCTTTAAACTATTCGTTTACACATAGTCCCTTCTTAATAATTATGTGCCTATGTACTTAAATAGTACTTTAGACCCACAGTGATAACAGAATAAACGTGTTGTCATCTATATGGTTATTTAGAATGAATTTAGCTTTGAGCAACACAAGATGTGTTACAGACGAGTCGGTGGTCATACTAGACATCAATTTGAATATTGCGTCATTATCCTCATCTGATTACATATATATGTTTAGTGTGCTCAGCCTTACAAATATGGAGTGCTTTAAAGTTCTGTTGTTGGTATGAAAATTTACATTCAGAATGTTCCTATAACCCATGATCTATTAGTTTTCTAATTTTTTTTTTATTTTCTAAAAAACTTTCTTGTCAGCAAAAAAAATGTTTAAATATAATTTAAAAAATCATATTTTGCATTCTCCTGAATCTGATGTTGTACAATTGCGGCGTTAACTATCTTTACGTTGATTGCAGTGAGGGTCACTGATGACGTTCCTCCTCCTCCATATCCAGGAACTGAATCCATCATTTAACTTTACTAATAGGATCTATCATAGTTGGTAAGTTCCCTTTGAGGGTTTATAGAAGGCCCGAAAATTTAAGCCGCAACTCCAATGAGTCTAAAGTGATATTTGTTAGGTCATTCTTTACATTTGTTTTCACTTACTTATGATAGCAGTCAACTTATGTCAATAGTTTCTAACATGACAATGCCAATTCTAAGCGATCATTTTATTTTCCATTCCACGTTGTTGATTCAATCAAATGGGGTGTTTAGTTAGCAAAATAAAATGTCAGTTTTCTAGATAGGACACGTTTATAATCACTTTTGTTGGAAGCTTTACTATATTCTGAAGCATACAACAATTTCTCAGCCCCGCCTCTATTTTTTGTTTTCAGTAGAGGTACGAATCTGCGAGATCTCATTGTGCGCAGTTCCACTCAGGCTTCCCCTTCTGACTTTGAGAACAAGCCATATGGATTCAGACGTTCAAAAACCTGATCTTTTATTATTCCCTGATCTAAGGGTATTTTCAGCTATGGGAGTGATTCATTAGTGCTTCACGCAGTGTTGTCTACGTCATTCCAGATGGCGCATCTAGTTTAGACTGGACGTCACCACTCGGAAAGATGTAATAAACACCTTCACAATGTTGCCCAAGATAAGAAGTGTCCCATGTCAAAACACTTTACTGAAGCGACCACAAGGGCTCCGTGGATTCGGCTTTCACCGACCATTGTGTCGGGTCCAAAAACGTCCGCCAGTGGAAATTCGGAGAACAAACTGATTCCAACGTATGGGACCATGACATGACATGAACATCATGTTCTCATTCACTTGTTAAAATTGCCCTACCTTGTTACCACCTGCATGATTGAACTTATTTTTCCTCTCTCCCGCCCCCCCCCCTGTAGTCTGTTTTAAGTCTCTAGCTTCTAATGCTCTAACCGTTCGTGTTGCTGCGTTATCGGATACAACAGTGTAGGATTGTTTATTTTACTATATTCCTTTTGTTTTGTGTTCCCTAATGACGAATATGTGTTTGTTTTATTCAAAATTAATATCCGTATAGCCATTATTTTTTCTCGACTTAACCCGATTGCAGGCTCTTTCCCTTTTCACAATAACAAAGAGTCGCTACAGTTGTTTAAGGATTTGTATCCGTTTTAAAGTGCCTCCGGTGCAAATTAACAATGTATAATAAATGTATAACTTCCATTCATGTGACAATGGAAATACTTTTTGGGGGGTTAAAATTTGAATTCTTTTCCACCATCATATTTGCTGATGATAAAATATTGACCTGTTATTTCCAAAGTACTGGCAAGATTTAATGATTTTCATTAAGATTTATTTGTGTGTATATGTATACGCAATACAGGTTAAGTACACGTCGTATTAACAACGGGATATGTACAAGGTGAAGCATTGGCAATGTGCAAAGATATACGTGAGGCAAAGTAAAGAAACATATCACATTTACTACATAATATTGAACACACGTTCCATTCAATTTATTAATGATTTTTTTTCTAAAAACAAAAACGTTCAAAACAATTTATGAAATATAAGAATAAATAACTCAATGGTTTTTTAGTCTGTAAAACTGTCAATGTTAAGTCGAATGTAGAATGCAATTGCTTCCATGATTTCTTATGTATTCATATCTTAAAAGACAAATAGGTATCGGGGATTCAACTGCGTGTAGTCCACAACCACATTGGTTAGTTAACGTTTGCTGATAATCGTCTGGTTAATTCTTTGTTGTCTAGTTCATTTATGTTTAACCCCACTTGTATATTTTCATAAAGCCCGTGAGCAAGTCATATTATTTATATGACATTGTGTAAACTTTTGCTATGCCAGGTAGTGTGAGAATTGTGTAAACTTTTGCTATGCCAGGTAGTGTGAGAATTGTGTAAACTTTTGCTATGCCAGGTAGTGTGAGAATTGTGTAAACTTTTGCTATGCCAGGTAGTGTGAGAATTGTGTAAACTTTTGCTATGCCAGGTAGTGTGAGAATTGTGTAAACTTTTGCTATGCCAGGTAGTGTGAGAATTGTGTAAACTTTTGCTATGCCAGGTAGTGTGAGAATTGTGTAAACTTTTGCTATGCCAGGTAGTGTGAGAATTGTGTAAACTTTTGCTATGCCAGGTAGTGTGAGAATTGTGTAAACTTTTGCTATGCCAGGTAGTGTGAGGCAAAAAATTCAAGTCAAAAGGTGGTATTATTTATGCAATGTTTTTGCATTTTAAAATTGTGGCTTATTATTGTTTGAAAAGAAAAAGGAAAACATTTTTGTGGGTGGTAAAAACCAAGACTTTATGACACAAAAATAAATATTGTATGGCGTTTTTTTTTAAAATTCAAACTCTGTATGCAATCAATTTCTCTAGACCATTGTTTTATGTTCAAATGTTAAGTATTTATTTGTAGAGGAATAAACAGGTACCGGGTAAGTCTGAAATAATATAAAAGTAAAATATTTTAAAATGTCTATATCTTCATCATCAGTTAAATAGGGAAAACCCCATTAAGCTAGATCAGACTTGGGTCACGTGTGTTAAACTTTTCCAGGTTATTTTTAGATTAGGAAAAAACAAACGATAAAACCAGAGATTATTTTTCTTTCAAGGAAGTAAATATTTCAACCAGCCTGATCATACAGCTGTAGATGATAGTGGGGCGAGAAGGCACAGGAAACTTCTGTTACATTTTCTGTGCTTGGTTTAACAGTAAGCTCTGCTTTTAAATTTAAATTTTTGTTTTCCATTGTGAGAGTTAATTTTTAAATGATATCTAGGATTTGGTTTTTAAAAAAATGACCGTGTAGAAAATGTTTACATTTCAATCTTGGAAGATAGGTGTGATTAAATTCTTAGCATTACAAATCTGAAATCTTTTTTTTTTTAAATAAGTATTGTTTAGGTTTAATATCTTCATTTAATTGTTTTTAACAGTAAATATTATGTGTAATATTATAGGTCGAAGCAGAGTGCTTCCATTTTCTTTTACTTGTATTTTTTTTTGTTATCCTATTTTTTTTTTTGTATTGAGCAATAGTTTCATGTTTAAAATATTACAACAATTCTATGATGTTTTCTATTGTTTTCTCATGATTTAGTTAATATTGGTTAGTTAATATTCAATAAAAGTTGTTGCTTTACTCTATCAACTACCTGCGAAGGATAGATGTTTCAAAATGAAGAAACTACAAGATATATTTTTTTTTAAAAATAGAGCTTATTTTAAGTTATGATTTCCCATTGTTTCAATTGCTAGAAATATAAATAAAATGTAAAAAAAAATCTTACAATCAAATTCAACTTCAAAATTTGTTAATTATATGAAGTAAAACCCGTCACTTTATATCATCACTGCCAAGCACAAGGATACAGTTCGTTAAGTGTATGCAAACAACAGTTTCATGAGGTGAAAGGGAAAAAATGGGCAAATAAAATGACTTTATTATTTTTAAATTAATATTTTATTTTTATTGTGGTGTGAAGTGATATTCAGGCACGAAGGAAAAAAAAATTAAACAGAAAAGTCTTGAACGCATCTAAAGAAAGTGAACATGAGTTCATTAAAATGTGTTTTAAAAAATAAAGTCTTGATATAAAAATGAGTATATTAAAAAAAACATAAGTCAAATTAGAGAGGCAAATTTAAAATGCTACAATTACATCACAAATTATGGATACATGGTTAACAAATAATTGTATTTGAAATATTTAGCATGCTTTTAAAATTAATACCAATAGTTTACATGTATTAAGTTTTATATATCTAATGTTTATATTGTTTTTATATATTAGGTACAAAAATGGGTAGGCATCATCAGAAACCACGATAGAGAACAGGACAGTTCAGATTTTTATACCAATCTAATGGAAACAGAACACTACAAGGTCTCCAAAGAATTTACACCATCAGCGTACAGTTTTTGAGATTACATATAACAAGAGAAATATTAATGGGTAAGTAAATGAAATTCGCCAGATCATACCATGTGTCCGTTTAATTTTACATGACTTAATGTAGTAGTTTACCATGTTTGAATCCATTAGGTCATATTGGAGCAAACTTGTCCGAAGGACTGCATTAGTTAAATTTTACAGGATTTTCCTAGTCTATGGTCGTTCAAAACGTGAATTTGCCATAATAAAGACACAATTTTCTGCGGTACTTCAATGTCTCAAAAATGACAAAAAATTTAATTAAATTATTCAAATAATGGATGTAAATATGTATTTTTTATTCAAAAAACGCAAGGCAATTTCCTTGTTTAGCTCAAAAAGTGCACTTAAACTTGCTGTTATTTGTTAATTATTTTTGTGTCTTTAATATTTTTCCGCCATTTTATGCACTCAGAAATATACCTGTATTCAGTACTTCCGTTAGTTATTTTTCGGTATCGTTATTTTAGTTTCCCAATAAATGTCGATGAATATTTTTTTTAAATAATGTGAGAAATTCACTCCACAGCCAGTTACGATTACCATCCCTTAATTGTTGGAGTGACGAGTTTGGCTGTTGTAGTTATCACCATTGTCATATTGATGTGTTTGTGCATCGGTATCAAACTATGTCATCCGTCCAACACAGAGGAAACACGTGATTTAATTTGTCACAATAAGACATTCGCAGTCACAACTTCTTTTGTGACTAGCACCCATGGAACCGCTGGCTCGTCCCATCCTTTGTCTCAACCTGGACCAAACAGTGGGACTTCTGTAGGCGGTAGGATACCAAGGTTAGGGACTCCTGGTGACATCACTGATCTGCCCAGTTATGGAGCTGTTTTGGCCAGTTGCCAAGCAACACCACCAACCAGCATGGCACCACCCCTTTATTCAACGGTTGTGAATGAAGAATGTGAACGGAGACCAGTGAGCAGAAGCATGTGTAAGTGAATTTTGTCTTTTGATATAAATTAAAAAAATACTCATCAATACATTTAAAAAAACCCATCTTAAAGTGTTAAAATAAATGGGATATTTAATCGTTTTTTTTTGTGGGTTGTTATTCTAAAATGGCTTTAAACCATTCGATTTTAAAAATTCGTTCCTTAGCAGATCAATGCCTTGATACATAGATACCTCTTTATACGCACGTGGATAAAAAATTAAATTTCTGCCTTCAATATGATTATTTAGAATGAATTTAGCTTGATGCAACACACGATCTGCTACATGCGAGGCTGTGGTGATACTCAACATCAATTTGCATATTGCGTCAGTATCCTTATCTGTTCACAAATAGGTTACAATCTTACAAATATGGAGTAGTGCTGTCTTTAATATGCAAATTGTAAATTTCAAATTTGTACACCCGTGTATCTATATGTGTTATGTAATTATTTATTTTTTGGTCAGAATAATGTACAAATATAATGTTTGCTCTTGTTTTGGAATTCCCCCGAATCCTGTGTTCTAAAATTGCTTAGTTTACTTTCTTTCGGTTGAGAGCAGTGAGAGTCACTGATGAAGTTCCTCCTCCTCCATACCCAGGGACTGAACCTCTCTCTTGACTTTCATAATAGGATATAGCATGGTGGGTAAGTTCCCTTTGAGGGTTTATTCAAGTGTCGAATATTAAAACCACATTCTTAAAAGACTAAAGTGATATTTATTAGGTCATTGCTTACAATTTTTTTTTTCAATTCCTTTATGCCAGAAACGACCAGAGGGCACATAAAAAAAAACATCGGACTTTTCTATTATGTTACGTAAATGGGATCAGATTAAATTAGATTCAAGTGAAATCCATCTGCTGATAGTTTAACTATATGTTTGATTATTATACATTTTAAATACAATTGCAATAACAATAAATAAAAAAAAATAAGTTAAAATATTTTTATCTGAATGTCAGAGTTAACATATTTTACCTATGTCAAATAATGTTCATCTTGTTATTTCTATTATCGATTCGTAATCAGATTTATAGGAAAACCCCGAGAATCTGTTTGTTTATTTTTGCTTTAGTAATATTGGGGAAAAAATATGTTGATTGACAAAATGACTTTTACCACAGTTTTTTTTCTTTCCCTTTTACAGTTTATGGGCGTGTACAAAGATGAGTTAAGATTTTCTTTCAAAATGTGAACATACTAGTTGTTGTTGTTGTCTTCACTTTTCGAAAGTAAAATGGGGTGTAAATTCGTATGATTAAAATTGCATATTTATTTAAAATAATAATCAAAGCCATTTAAATTGACAAAATAAAAAAATATATATATATAAAAAGTGTCAGGAAGACATTAGATCTCTGCACACAATACACTCATTAAAAAGATATAACATCTTGCATAATAAATATTTAACTAAAGTAGAACTCTGCACAAAATTGAAGGCGTTAAACTACTACACAATAATTAAGCCAATGAAAATAACAACACTTTGTCACACTAGACCTTCTCATGTCGCCACTGAAAATTAAAGCTCATCAATTTTTGCCTATCTCATTTTATTATATTATTATCTCTTGACTAGCCTCCGTTAGCAAATAAGAAATGCATCTTAAATTTTCATGATACAGTAAAGAAAAAAAAGATTTAAAAAATATTTATGAATAATTATTCAACCACGCAAGAAGATATTTGCATTGACATAAAAAGCGCTTTTAAAAATGCTGCCTTACTTATAATTTTATATTTGAACACATACTTAGTCTTTAAAAACCTCACTGAATATTGGACAGAAGAACATAAGTTACGCTTTTCAAACGTTCAGATTGGAATTGGAATTGGAATTATTTTATATACACAGATTTCACAATGCATTGAAATCTAACTACTTAGTTTAGTGACATTATTTGAAACTAAAACTTTTTTTTCAGCTACGGGATGAGTAGGTTTTCCAAAGTCAGTATAAATAAATAGTAATCCTGCACTTTATTTTTTTAAGTTTTCAAATACGCATAAATATTGTCGTCAAGCGAACATTATAAAAATAATCAATTCTAATATGTTTAGAAATAATTCACAGTTTTATAAAACAAAAATAAATATTTTTAAAAAAAGTATATTCAACGAAAAACAATTTGGATAATAGTGTGAAAAAAAACAATATAGGACAATGTATAATTTTCTGTAAACATAATGCAGAAGCATTATTTATCCCACTCAAAACATTAAAACATTAAACTAAAACTAAAATAAAGAAAAATCAATCGTTAAAAGATATTGAATTATTTCCACTTTTTCTTCCAGATTAATTTTCTTCTAATTTGAAGTTTAAATGTGTTAAAATATCTTTACCGGTAGAGGTGACCATTTAAGAATGTAATATTTTAAAACAAGTGTAAATTGCACAATACGACTGATATATATATCACGAATATATTGATTGAGTATGATGCATAGTTCAAATGAATTTATAATCTATAAAAGATGCTCAAGTTTGTGAACATTTTTATTTGTTAATCTCCCCTGCTCCAAGTGTTCACAAATGGAAATTAGAACCAGCGTCCAGATTTTAGGGACACAAATTATAGAAACCGCGAACAAAGGAAAACCATTCATTAAAATTTTGCTTAGTGCCTAGTTTTTAAAACCAATGATTAAAAAAAATCCCTCGAAAGTCCATCAAAAAAATTTATCTGGAAAGTTTTAGTCATTTTCGTTTTGACTATCATTAAAAAAACAACCAATGGCGTCCATTCAATAAAAGGTTTAAATGCTCCAAAATGTTTACTTCTCAATCTTTAATCATGAGAGGTGTTGTTTTTTTTATTTTATTTCCTTTTTTTTAAAAAAATAACAATTTAAAGTACTAGATAATATTGCAGTTTGTAAAAATATATTTTTAATGCCTGGATGCACAATAATATCTATCGGATTCAAACACCAACTTTTGACAATTTGAAATTAATTGAAATTAAAATTGTAATATTTGTTTTTCAATTTAATTTGAGGTTACATTACCTTTTAACGTAGCTAAGGTTTTTACTTTAAAAAAAACCAAATTTGAATACACAAATTAGCTTCAAACTATTTTACTTTACTTTGCCTGTCACTAGAACTCCCTGCAGGTAAGACTACAGCATTACCATCAATCTGATGCAATGTTTTTTTCTTCGCAGGCTCGCATCGCTAGGATGGGAACTTGACCTGGTCAATAATACCACGTTTATTTATGGAGGTTTTGCTTCAAATGTTGTAACACTATTTGACCTTTCAATTCATCCCGGCCAACATAAAAAGTCCAACATAAGAGGCCTGATTATTATATTCGACATTTAAAGGGTCGGTTAGGGACACCTTAATGACATCGTCACGGTTGAGATAAAATATGCCACCTAGGGAGAGAGAAGGCGAAACTGAAAGTTCTGTATGTGAAATGTTATGATTGAACAGGTTAAACCATTATTTTAATTGTTGTTACAAGAGATGCGATTAAAAAAAAAGTTTTATACATTCTTCATAAAGTGTATAAATGAAAGTTCGTATAACAATGCATGCAAAACGGCCCTCGAAGTAACGAAATATTCTTTATTATTGTTATTTTTTTTAGTAGCTCCCCCCCCCCCTCACAAGGTTTTTATAAAATATCACAGCCCGCCATTCATTTAGAGTTGTTCAGACCTGCTGTATATATATATATATATATATATATATATATATATATATGTACTCTTGTGAGAGAGTGTGTGTGTGTGTGTTCGGAGGTTATTTCTCTTTGTGTGATTGTGTGCTTTGTTGTATCAATTTTTACGTGGTGTAACTGTGGTCTTATGGTGTGTCTTTGTCACAACGCATTCTAAAACTGTTGCTTTTGTATCTTGAGACAATTGTTTTTCTAGTAAGGAGTTAATAAAATTGTATACCTGCATAAATATTCTGTTGATAGAGTCCGCAATTGCCGGAGCAGGTCTGAGCAGTCCTGAGAAGCACACCTGTGTTAGCCGGGCTGTTTGGACTGATTCGGTTCACATAATGATATGAAGTCTGAGTAAAGACAGTAATTTTTTTTTTTTTTAAAGTGTTTTTCTTAGGTAAAATAATAATAATTACAAAATTTTTGGATCTCGGTATGAGCAATCAGGTTTTGTCTAGTAAGCAGTTTTTAATTGAACATAATTTAGACCACAATGAAAGCTTTACGAAGCAGCTTAGAAACTAAGAATAATTGTTAATTTTAAGTGTGTTGATAAGATCGAATTTATGTACGCCACTATTCCGTTCATGACTAGTTCACAGCTTGATCAAGATTGGAAAAAAAAATTGATTTTAACTAAGTTAAGTCTTCAAAACACTTTATCAAATTCAGCAGCATGAACATACGTTTTCAGAATAGTTATAATATGGCTTTATTCTAAAAACTATGCGCTTATAAGGAATTGTTAAATTAGTAAAGCTAAAAATATGACATCATTTTCTTTTTAAATAGTAGAGTATAACACCTTTTTTTCATTTCCTTTTTACAAAATGACGCATAATGTTTTACAACAAAACATATTTGTATCTTGACGCAATTAAAAAATGAAAAGGAACTTTTTGTTGTAAGTAAATTTCATAAATTGCTTGACCCAGGAAATTGTCAACATGTTTATAAAAAATCGCTCTGGACCAGTTTAGTGATGCATGCGAAAGTTCCTAAAGTTACACTTTAGAGAACACATATTCGCTGACATCAAATGACATTTGCTTTACAAACTTCAGGGTCGATAACCAATGACAAGATAAATGTTCCCATCTATTTCTCAGTAATCATTCTTGTGGAACTGCTGCTCATATGTTGTGTGCTTTACTGTAACCCAGAAATAACGAAATATTCTTTATTATTATTATTATTTTCTTAGTAGCTCCTCCCCCTCCCCCGGTCCTATTATCTTTCGACCCGCACAATTTTCTCATAACGTATTACGGCCCACACAAGGTTTTCGTAAAGTATTACGGCCTTCGTTCATTTTGAGTTGTGCAGGCCTGCTATAACCGGTATCTAAAAATTATTTGCATATATTCAAGGATTTTTTCTCTAAATATTTAAAAATATTAATTAAATTATGGTTTGCTCTGAAAAGATATAGATCTCTAGGAAAATTCTATTCATGTATAAATGCTTGTTTGAGAAATTATTACAATAAAGAAACTTAAAATTAACAAAAATGGACCATTAGCGAATTTAACCAACCTTTTGGGGTAGTGTTGAATTGCCGGTTGTGTTCATGGTATATTTTACACTGCTGTACACGAAGTATAATCCTATTTTTGAGATATGATGTAAAATCAATCAGAGTTTAAATTTAAGAGACATGATCAATTATTACTAATGAATAACATTATATTACCGCGTATTGTTCGAGATATCTTTGGATAAAAAATATAACCCAAAATTTTCGGTCACATGATTGATTGATTAATTGATTGATTGATTGGATATTTATGTAGCGCTGGTATCGATGGTATTTTAGCATGCTCCCCGCTTTGGTGTTCTTAAATCTCTTTTTTTTTTTCAAAGTCTTTAAATGTTTCTTAAATGATTTTTTTAATAATTTTTTGTAATCGCCTTAAAGATGAAGGCAAACTGTTCCAGAATTTATGCGCTAACACTTCAAAAGAGGGCACTCAATAAGACTTTCTTTTTCTGCGTTCATCCACACTGGGAATTTTCAGTAAAGACGCTGTTGAAGAACTGCAGGTTCTGGATACATGTTTATAAATCAGTTCTTTAAGATATTCCGGTGCAGGGCCTTCTATGCAGCTGATTGAGATCTCGTACAACTGGGTGATCATATTTATTTATCTGCGATACACTGGTTGATTGGTATGAGTGAAAAGTTTAGCTACTAAACAATATCCAACTGTCCAGGAATACAAATTTGAGAGAAAAATTCCAAAAAATGAGAAAATGTGGAGAGATTTCACTTCTTCTTGTCCACAACTCGTGAACCGGAAGTATTTGTTGATAGCGTTGACTGTTTTTGTTTATATTAATTAATATATAGAATGGAAAACACAGAATAAGTCCACCAATTCTTAGCTACGCTCGAAATAAGTTATATTCATACGTCAAGGAGACATTCAGATACAACTATACCCTACGATCAGGAATGCGATCGTACCCGGTGTCCCGAAAAATTCCCTCGGGACGCCTAAATCTCCCGTTTCTAAAACCAAACACATTTTCACATAATTGATAAGAAGGCTGTTTCAACAATGGCTGGGACAACAGCCAAATATCCTCAATTTAAATCCTACATTAGCGAAATTTAATTTGTTGTGTTGTATTTTGTTGTAAAATATGTATAAATAAATAAGTATTCACTGCAAAATTATTGTTTTCGTTTATGATATGCCTCAGGGTTAAAATTGAATTTAAAAAGTGAAGATAATTTAAAAAGAATTCTAGGTCTCAAAATGGTTAAAATGAGCATATTTCAATAAACAGTTTCCGGCGGAGGCCCCATACCACTCTTTAGCTGAATGTGTCCCGTTTTTTTTTTCCAGTTCATGATTTGGTCCCCCTAATCTAGGTAAATATGCCTAACAAAAGAAGTTTATTGTTAAAACAGAGTTTATATTTTGAAATTCACGTGGATAGTTATATTTAAAATAAGTAATCTCGATGAAATAAATTTATTAAACATTTGTTTGATTTACATATATTTACCTGTATATTGAATGACGAGTATATCCTTGTTCATGTATACTCCCCTTGCATGCTCATACAATGGGTTGTCATTTCCAGTGCTGAATGAAACAGGTGTGTATTCTTTGTAGTTGGAAAATGACGCTGTAGTAGTATAAGCAGTTTAGCTTTATCATCAAAATTAATATGTAGTTAGTAAATGTCGTAATGTTGCCAATGCATTGTCAAAAACTGTATGGCTTGTATATCTTATTTACTCTATGCTATTTTAAAATAAAATAGTTGCCCCTTTTAGTCTTCACTTCAATACTGGACACTTGCCTGGATACCTTTCAGGTGGTTCCAAAAACTTGTGAACTGTAACAGGTGAAAAATGTAGCTTTGTACTGTGAGCAGGGTCTGAAGTGGACACGACTTCTATAAAATACACAAACACACACTCACATATATATATATATATATATATATATATATATATATATATATATAAAAAATATATATATATATAGATATATACAGAGATGTGAGCAGGTACTCAAGTGGACACGACTTCTATAAAATACACACACACACACTCACATATATATATATATATATATATATATATATATATATATATATATAAGAATTATTTATATATAGAATGATACACAGAGATAGGAATATACGTACAACAGAGAGACTAGCATATAGCAAACAATATGGAGATAAAGTCAAATATACAAATAGACTGTCATTTAATGTTTATATATATGGATACATGGCTGAATGGATAGATGATTTGATTGATTTAAGGCTATATATATATATATATATATATATGGATATATTGTTATATGAGCACATGGCTGGTTACTTGGATTGATAAAAGGCTACACGGAAGTAATGTTATATTATAAGAAGGCTTGTTTTAATTAGTTTCTGGTTTCTTTTTGTCCGTGGCGTTTTGCGATTGAGAGATGACGTAATTTATTGTTATGCATGCTCGTTGGTTGGTTGCAGGAAATGCCACATTGCTGCATCTTCCATTGTATTTGTGTTTGTAGTTATTTAAAAGTATACAACTAAGCATTTGCTAACATTGAAGTGATGGGTCTGGTAGAGAACATTATCATTTTTATGGCGCTGTTTTCAGTTTCTTTATAGGGCTAAATAGAAATTGCCAACACGTGCATGACACAGCGTGAAAAGTTGTGTTCATTTTGAGTGAAATATAAGTATTGAATTTTAAAAATAAAATACAATATTGTGGCTTATTGGGTACATTTACGGACGAAAGAAATGTTTATTTCAGGGCAGAATAGAGAATATTGGGTTGTTGGATACCATTTCCGTTTTCATATCATTTGCTGTTGTCATGGTTTGGGTATAAAACATGGATCGATGATATTACCATGAATTGAGAGGAAAGAAGAAATTATTCAGAGTAAAATATAAAATTTTACATTTTAAAATCTAAAGTATTGGGTCTGTTTTAATTAAACCTATTTCATTTGCCAGAATCAAGTTTACAAACAGCAAACCTGATTTTGGAACCAACCCAAAGTGTTAAAGTATTCAACATCTACGGGCAAGCTTCTCCGTTTTACACACAAAGAATGAACGTCGTAGTCTATAGTACGATTCTACAAGTAGATTAATTTTATGGCATGTGTTGGCATATCTTGAAGTCAACGAGTAAACATGCTGTCGCACTCTTTCCACGCCCCTCCCTTGATGGGGAAAAGGTTGTTAACGTTTGATTGCGGTCCATTTGTTCTATGAAATGCTATCAGGTGACTGATTTATTTCCTATCAATAGGCCCACCACTTTCCATGCCAAAGAGTGTTTTTGAAATATTTCCTCACATAATCGAGGCGTTCTATCATTTCAATAATGTACTATTTATTTGGGTGTAAATTAATATTTGTATTTTTGACTCGTGTACCTTTTCACTTGCTGCGCAAAAAATTTGATACAGCTTTTTCTTTTTTTGGGGGGGATATATATTCTACTTTGTATTTTTTTAAAATACAATTTAAAAAATGTTGTAAGTACTTATTCTGGAATTCCTCCCCTCCAATCTAATCGTTGTCTCTCCGACTATTCACCCCTACAACTTCGCTGCTCCGCAGACGCGCATATGCTTTATGTCCCCAAGACTCGCACACAAAAATACGGTGAACGATCGTTCTCTTTCTGTGCACCCAACAATGGAATTCTCTTCCACTAAATATTTGCAATATACCGACCATGACAGCCTTCAAAACTGCAACGCAAAAGACATCTCTTAAAACTCTACTATCATGACTGATCCCCCCCCCCCATCTGACCGCTAAGTGATACTGCTGGTCTGTCGTCCATGGCTTGACATCTAAATAGTTCTGGAATGGGTGGAGTGAATATAAATTTGTTTTGTTTTATTTAGATAGATAGACAGATAGACAGATAGACAGATAGACAGATAGACAGATAGACAGATAGACAGATAGACAGATAGACAGATAGACAGATAGACAGATAGACAGATAGACAGATAGACAGATAGACAGATAGA
>CAXITT010000645.1:11030-24227 GCA_964033795.1 Lymnaea stagnalis | reverse complement strand
GATAGATAGATAGATAGATAGATAGATAGATAGATAGATAGATAGATAGATAGATAGATAGATAGATAGATAGATAGATAGATAGATAGATAGATAGATAGATAGATAGATAGATAGATAGTTGATTGCTTACGTAAGTGTTTTTCTTGTTGTAGAGTGACCTGAAACAATTACATTATTTCTGTAACACTTTTTATCATAATAACTACATATTATTTACTTTAGATAATAAAACAATTTCTGATAAATAGAGGTCATAGTTTTTATATTAAGATTTTAACGACATAGCATTTAAGGTGCTTATTAGGATATAGATACTACTATGACTATATCTGTCATCATTAATTTAGTTTTAATGGAATCATTAAACACACTGTCTTTTTTCTTTTTTATGTTAAAATAATTGTTACATAGCTTTGTTTCTTTTTTTAAATTCTAAACTACAAACATAATCATTTTGATTATGTTACATTGCTGTTGGATTTTAAATATTTTAAACATTTGTTTTTATATACATATATATATATATTAATAGACCTCCAATTAATTAATAGTAAGTTATTTGATTACCATGTTCAAAACTGTGGTTATTTGTTTGGAAGTTGCCTCACACAAATTTGACAAATCATTTACATGTTGGCCGATCTGCGCGCCCGTATCCTCCTTTAATCCGATATGCATCGACGAGCTACCGGAGACTCCCATTAGCCTGACTCCACATACCTATAACGTGAATAACATACACACCAGGTTAATAATGAAAGCATGAAAGTTTACAGACATAAGTAAGTGTACAATAAATTTATAATTATTGTATTAGAATGCAAAGGAGGACAAAATATATTCTAAAATCACTTAGAGTTTTTGTTGTTTTGTTTGTTACACGCCGCCCCCCCTCCCCCCCCCCCTTTTCCCTTTGGCTGACTGACTTTTCCCCTGTTGGTTGTATTTATCAGGATTTCAGCAAACTATGCACTGGCTTGTGATACCAATCCAAGATAGTTGCTACGTCAATGTTCAAGTCTCTTTATTAATGAGTAGTAGGAGAATTCCATGACTTAAGGGTCCGGAAAGTTGTTTGAAAGAAACTTTGTCCACGGAACATTGATCGACTGAAATTTAATCGAACGGAAATATGATCGAACAGAAATTTTGTTTAACTATATAGTATAGTGCGTTAAAAAAGAAATTTGACAAACATTTTAAGGCGTGAACTTAAAAAAAAAGATTCGACCAAATTTCCGTTCGATCAAATTTCCGTCGACGGACTTTCTTTCAAACAAATTTCCGGTAACCGTCCACCCCATCTAATTTATGACCTATGCTGGTCGGGGTAAAAATCATACGATCTTTAAGTACGTTAGAGACACTGGTTGAGAAACATGGGATTTATGCATTAGACGGGCGAGAGTTTGAAATCATTTTCTCATTTAAAAAGTCAAAGTGTAACCATATTCTATTTTAACAGGCCTTAACGATGTGCCCATTTATATGTTAAATAAAAATCAGTCAATGTCATAACAAGTTTTCGCTGAAAAGTAAGTTCCTAATTACCCTTTAAAATACCCTAGGAGCTCCAGATTTGTAGGAAATCTTTGTAAGAAAAAAAATCTAAAAAAAAAAAAAAAAAAAAGAAAAAAAACAATAAAAAAAAAAAGAAAAAAAACCGGTTAGCTTTAAAAACAATAGGCAGAATGGTTCGTCGTCAAAGCTTAAACACAAAATGATATTTTTAATGGATTTTCCTTTCCATCGTATAAAGAAGAACGGCAGTCTGACATTAAGGTTGTATATATCTTAAATAATTCTTGAAATAGAGGCCACTTAAATGACCATAGATTATGTTTTTGAAGTTTCAAAATAAGGTGTTATTTATAAAATTTATTAAATAGTTATACATCATTTAATTTTTCAAATTAATTTATTTTAAATTAAGTTGTATTAGTTAAGTGACACATGACTAGGAAGAACAATACAAATCGAATACTCAATTTTTTCATTATGTATTAGGTTTTTGTTTGTTTTTTTTAAATAATGATCTACTTTTTATCGCTAAGTGAATTAACAAAAGACATGTTGATGATAATTGACAACAGGCCAGGATTTGACTATCACCGGACCGTTAGATATAACATTAACATATTTAAGCTACTAGATATTTACTTTCTGACGAGAATGCAATACAAATATAAGGCCAGTTAGGGAGGTGCACAATGCGACGATAGATACAATTGTCAGTGACACTCCTACATACCTATGAATAAAAGTGATGACATAAAAATAATTTTTAACTGTTTCAATTTAGATTTCTGAGACTAAGCATATTATATAATATGGGTCTATAGACAAGTAAAACTGAAATAAGAAGTCATATTTCTTCTTTTTTCTCTATTTATTAAGGGCCCACGAACAATTTATTTATCATTCTGGCTCCTATACATGTAGAGGGAATTAGCGATCTTTCTGTGCCTGCTGTTGATGAGGATATTTCAATGATTGCAAGTGCTACTTAATAAGGGAATCATGAACTGGAGGTTGGAAGGCCTGAGGCAATGGACGCAAATGAGTAGAGTGTTGTCGCCTCAACTGTTCCTTTTGGAAGCTTGTTCCAGTACCTGATTGTCTTTGGTAGGAAGGAGCAGTTCCTCTACTGACTTCACGCTGGTATGTCTGGAACTGCCTGCCATGGCCTCGTCGCTGTCTATTGGGGAGAGGGACACGTTTTTGCTTAGTGCTGGAGCTATTGAACCGGACCATTTTTTTTATCTTGCAAATCATGGAGAGCCTGGAAAGTCGTCATCGTTCCTTCAATATGTATCAACCCAGTATTTCCAGCATGCTGCCAACACTAGAGGTATTCCTAAAGCGGTTCAGGACAAAGCGTGCTGTCCGTCGCTGGACCGCATCCAACCTGTCGATGCTCTTCTGTGTGATTGGGTCCCAGTCTGAAGATGCGTAATCTAAATTGGCCAGACAAATGCTTTATACGCTCTTTCTTTCACACAGGAGTTGCCGATCTTTAGATTACGCCTGAAGAACCCCGGATTGTTGTTTGCCTTATTGCACACATTGTTAATATGCTCGTCCCAGTGGACCTCTCTTTACAAGGTAACTCCCAGGTACTTTACGGAGGAAACTGGCTCAAGTATATGGCCATGGAGTTTTTAATGGTAGTTTAGAGGAGTAAAAGTTCTAGAGACTTACAGTGTCTGGGACATGGGAGGATGAAATTCTATGTTCCAGCTCATCTCCCACTCAGTTAACCGATTGAGATCCTGTTGTAGCTGGTCGTGGTCAGATCTTTTCGCGATCGTCGTATACACCACCGTGTCATCTGTGAACAGTCTTGTTTGGGATGTCAGTTTCTCGGGTAGGTCAGTGATGTATGCTATGAACAAAACACTGAGCCCTGGGGGACCCCTGAATTAACATCGGTAAAGGAGGAGCTGGCACCGTCCACCATTACTGCTTGGCATCGTTTGCTGAGGAAGCTAAAGATCCATGTTTTAGTACTGCCTTCGATCCCATATCTCTGAAAATTATGTAATGGCAAGTTATGACTTTGTGAAGTCCCTCACCAGCACGTCAGGTGGCTTGCTGTTCTCCAGATTGAATATCAAGATATGGGTCTCACATGATCTATATTGACTCCGGAGACATGTTTTAGAAGCGTAATTTGTTTTATGCTTATGCGTGGCCATTACGATTTTGTGAAATACGAATTTCTTTAACCCAAAGAAATATATAAACTTCCACGGTGAATCAAACTTATTATTTTGCTAGTGGAAAAGTCATGTTTTCAACGTTCTTGTGTCGTATTCTGAAAAGTTCAAGTCACTTACAGTTTAATCGTTATTTTTAAAATTTCCATGTTTAACTTCAAGAATGAAAAAAAAAATTGCTCTAAAAATAAAATTATTCAATTCCATTACCTTATTTCTTTAAGTATTTGACAAATTGCCATTGCTCAACGATTCTATTTCCAGTGGTACACAAGGTTAGAAATGCTAGAATCAGAGGATACATACATTCAAAGAAGAAGTTCATTAAATTTACACAATTGATTAAGCTTTCTATAGTGCGTTAATATCACATCCCAAAAATAAAATAAAAATATTTGTACTATGCAAGCGTTTTGCTCTTCAAAAAAAATTTAACTTTTGAAAATTTAACATACAATTTAATTTATTTTGAATTTTGCAAAAGACTAACTAATAACTACTCCCAAGTGATTATGCCTTGTGGAACTGAAGATATCTGTTTTTTTATATTTATAGGTCTCGTTTACATATTGATAAACAAATTGAAAACCACAAAAGAATTGTACAAATCATGAGCTGAATAGGGATGTAAAATAAAAGGTTGTTTTTCTTTGAAAAAAAAATATATAAATAACTCCAACGTAAGTGGCAGCCATACTATGTTTTATAAATACATCTTACTCAGTGTTTACTGTAGTGGTGAGTACACAAGTGGGCGATAATCGGGGAATGGGGGAGGGAAGAGGAGTTTTAGCCCCTTGCATGGTATATCTATCAAAGGATTAAAAATTAATAATAATAAAGTTTAACACTGATTTTTTTTAATTATTTGCGGTAAACATTGAAATGTTGAATATCGATATATAATCAGACTATCATTTTGAAATTACATTTTCTGACGGCAGTAAGGCGATCTACTTTTTTTAGCTCAAGAATTCATGGGGTTGGGTCGTTCAACCTTCTCATACGCTTCGTTGGGGAGGGGGGAGGGGAGGGGGGCCAGGTTATGAAACACTAACAAAAAAACCCACCTAATCATCCCGCTTTTATTAATGGGGTTTCTTTAGGGATTAGCTGGGTGCAGTTGGTTAGCCTCGTTCCGGGTCCGGGTATTTTGAGACAATACCCGGCGGGTACGAGCACGTGACCGGGTGTTACAAAAAAATGGATTCAACGTCTCTTTTTATTCAATGCATTTCACCCGGTGAGGAGGAGTGAAAATTGCACGTATAGAGCCAGTAGATATCACGAAAGCATCTCAGTTCAGAGCTTCAATGCACTAATAGCTTAATAAGATAATCCTTGCCCGGTGGTCCTCGAGCTTTTTACTGCTCCGACCCTTCTACAATATTAGCCAAAATGTGGTAACTCACAATCAGAATTATAAAATTTGATTGAGAAACAGTTGAAGAGTAAGGGTGAGGGGGCACAGCTTAATTTATGGATAAAAATGTGTTAAACAAAACTTTGCTTCTTTCCTAGACAAAATAATTATATTAAATTCACAGAAATAAATTGATTGTTTTCAGAGCATTGTAGTTTCATTTTGCTTAAATTTATCTTCTCTCCAGTGACTCCACTGACTCCAGTGACTCAGTGACTAATGTGGAACACACAACAGAAAACAAGAAGAAAAATATACTTTTAACACTTTGGAACCAGATCCTTGTTTGTCCCGGCCGTACTATTACTCGGCATTTCCGGGTATCCGGATCTATACCAGGCTCAGTACTAAATTCTAACAGTAAAAGAAATATATAGTTTCCTCTACATAAGAGAAACAAGCCAATGCATTTTAAAGTGCCACATATACATTATCAGCCCTGTTAGCCCTCAAACCCTTAAAATCGTACAATATCATCAAATAATCGTTCAATACATTCTTTTTATAGAAAAAAACGTGCAGTATATATAATGTATACACCTCAAAATCGTACATTATACGCCAAAATCGTAAGAGTAAATAGGTCTGCATTCTAAATGATATTTGTGTTTATGATTTTTGAAGAGATCAAATTTATTTATTTATTATTTAAAAATATGTGTAAACGTGTAAATATTGTTATTCATAGCTTACCTTAGCCATTCTTGAAAAAAATAGAACAATTTTTTTCGAAATATCCTCGTCTGCCTACCAGACTGCATTGTTAAAACCTTATGACGAGCAGACATGTGATTTGATATCTTAAATAAAAATAAAAAATAAAAATATATTTTGTTGAAAATTTCGCACTTCTCTTTAATTCGGACAGGTAAGCAAAGTATTTATGTCCTACAAACTTCAAGGGCATGTTTAGAAATTCAACGTAGTAACTAATCTTGTAACGGGAATTTCCATAATTGTCTGTTTTGGTTCACAATTTTTTTTTTTTTGATTTTAAGAGAAGAGGCAGCTCTTATAGTACTAAAATTACTATCTTAAATAACAAACATATTTTTTTAATTGTTTATATTTAAACTATTTTTTGCGTAATTGATCTTTTTGGCTTTTAATTTTTTTTTTTTTCAAATCTATGTTACATTCTTGGAGTATAATTTAAATTAAACTTGTATATTCATTATTAAATACAATATCTTCTTTATTTAAAAACTACAACTAACTTTTTGGATAACATCGTATACATCGTATACATAACTTGTGGGAATGTAGATTACGGTTAGACGCATATCGAAAATAAAATAAACAAATGACTTATGGCAGATGTCCTGAAAATATTCCCCACAGGCCAGGTCTTGGTCTTAATCCGACAACCTTGGCCGTCATTTGGTTATCCAGTATCATTAGCTAAAAGCCGGCCCTAACCTCCCATTGAAATACTAATAAATTGGTGTTTATTTAAATTATAATTCTTTTTAAATTGTGTATTGTATTTTCCTGTTTTTTGCACCACAATTATAGCCCCATCATCAAAAGTGTAGGGGGACTGTGAACACCCCCATCCCATCTGGAAGTAGTTAACAAACGTCCAGTTAAAAAAGGTTGAGGACCCCTGACCTATAGGAATGGAACTCCTTCATACATTTAGTAGAATAGTACATATTCAAAATAATAATCCATTTTCCTTTATTTAAAGTATATTAAAAGAACTCTTGGTTGATGACGACCAGTGATTATTTCAGAAATTTTCCCCCGGGGGGGGCACTTCAGATTTTTTTTTGGGTGGGTGTGGGGGACAGTGCCAGAAGTGCCAGTTGATTTATTGTTGGACATATTTTTGCTCCGGGGGCATTTGGGTTTCTCTGGGAGAAGTGCCCTAAACGAGGGGGATGCAATTTTGAGACCATTTGAATAAAGGAGACTACATATTTTAGAGAGTGGCACGTAATAACGTTTTCGGGGCAGTGGAGTTTGATATCACATCTTTTTAACCAAAATAATGGACTTCCTATTACAAAGAGTAGTGATTTGAGATTTAAAAAAAAATAAACAAAGTAACTTTTCAAATTAAAACGTGGTGCTGATACTTAAACTTAACACCCAATGGTGCCATTGACTTTAAATGAGATGCTTATTATGTTATTTCTTTCTTTCAATTGCTAGCAGTATGGTATAATTAGTCAAAATGGACTTTGAACTCTCTTACAAATCTTTTGCTTCTGACATCAATAGCCGCTCCCCCTTTTTGACTGAACATAATTTATATTATGAGCACTAAGTGGAGAAAAAAAAAAAAAAGCTTCCAAGCAGCGACCGTCATGCGTGACGGTTGAACCCACGTAAAGGTGGACATTTTTGTGGATTCGACTATTCTATTAATCAATAAAGAGGGACTGGAATTGTATAGAACTGTGCTTTGCACTACTGTTTAAAGACTGGTGGACAGGGTGTAGGAATGTCTGTAGCACTACTGTTTAAGGACCTGAAGGTAGCGTTTAGGACTGCCTGTAGGACTATTGTCTAAAGGCCCATGGGTTGGTTGTAAGTCTGTCTGCAGGCTTATTGTGGAAAGGCCGGCAAATGTAATTTTAAAAAAAAATTAGAAAATAACTTTTTTTTTTCCTAACACTTGGACCCATCCGGTATTTAAAAAATAACAACAACATAACTGGTGTACACAAAATGACCCCGGTTAAACCCTAGATAGGAATATCTTTTAACTTAAATAGTCCAAAGTGCAAAGGCTAGATTTTTAAATGGACTCCACCTGAATCTGATAAATGCAACCGAATGATGTTTTCTTGATGTACATGAAATTGTCCACCTTAAAATGAAGACATAGACGAATGGAGGATGATAGTTCACATGTCATCTGTGGCGCCCCAACGGTCCAAGGACTGAGGGACATGTTGGTGATGATGAAATAAGATTATGTCAAATACGGAAGAACATGTTTCATCGATAAACCCATAAGTGGGTAAACTGCTCATGCATCTGATTGAAACGTTTTAATTTCAAATTAAGAATTTGTTTTACTCCAAAACATATCATTATTATTACTGTATTAGTATGTTGATTATTGTCAATAGGCCTGAATACGTCTAGTAGCTTAAATAACGTATTTGGTCCATTTTAGTTTCTAGATACCTGTGTATTTCTTCGGTTGGTTAAACCTACTAGTATTATAACCAGTCTAAGCAGTTCTTAGAAGTACAACACTTGCTTATGAACTGTTAGAGTTGATTCTATTTTCACATATAAAAACGACGTCTGAGAAAAAAAAAATCAAAAACAAAAACAAACTCAAAAACATGTGTTTTTTTTCATTTCTTTTCAACGACCTATAAATAGTATTTTGGTTCACTGACGTTGTCAGTCCTCTCTAGCAAGGTCAAGGCTAGCGGGTATTTTTAGACCATGGTTTTCTTGCCAGGTGACGTTTTATTGGGTGTGGGGAGGAGCGGTTAAAGAGACGTATTAGACTTCAGCTTTTGAGTTAGGTTTTTTATATGTTTATATTCATGTATATATTTATAATTTTCTTCATGAAGATTTCCCTTCATGTCATAAGTCAAAAGTTTATGTTGAAAAATCTTCATGTCTTTTTATTATTCAATAAAGAAATTACAATAATTTATTTTACAATCTTAAAACATTAATAGTTTATATGAGGAAGGGACACCAGTCAAAATATACGTAGCTGGTCAGGAGTGTATGAAAGTCAGGGGTGGACTGGGCCACCGGGACACCGGGAAGATTCCCGATGGGCCGCTAGGACCGGTGATAGAATAAGAATAAAAGTCATGAAGATAAGGCCGCTTTTTTTTTCTTTTTTCCCCGGGCCGCTTTGATTTTTTCCCGAGCCGCTTTGATTTTTCCCCGGGCCGCTTTGATTTTTTCCACGGGCCGCTTTGATTTTTTCCCCGGGCCGCTTTGATTTTTTCGCCGGGCCGCTTTGATTTTTTCCCGGGCCGCTTTGATTTTTTCCCGGGCCGCTTGAACTCCCCAAAAACTCAATTTTAGACCACGTGACTATCATGTGACGGGTCACTGACACAGTTTCAAAAGTGTTCACTTTGTAATCAAGGCGATTGTAGACAAAGTCGTCATATCAATGTCATTTTTGGTATTAAACAAACATGGGCTTGTTTTAAAAAAAATAATAACAAATTAACCATGTATTTTGACTTTATAAAGTTACCTAGACGATAAGAAGTAAAAAATTGATGGATGTAAAAATAATAATAATATTAAGTGGTCTTAAATGGCGCGGTACCCCAGCCAAGGGCTGGGCTTACCACGCTGTACATAAAAATATTATCAAAAGAGACATCATGTACGCTGTACATAAAAAATATTATCAAAAGAGACATAATCATGACATTAAAATAAAATACATTTATGAAATAAAGAACAGCATGTTATAAAAAAAACAACAGCATGCCTCCCAAGAAAGAGGAGCAGTGGTCTGGTACACAAAGTGAATACACCCGGGCCTAAAACGGATTCCTGTGGCACTTCGTACACCAAATCAGCACTGCCTGAGAGACGGGCATCGACAGAGACCGCCTGCGTTCTATCAGAGAGCCAATGACTTTGTTCAAGGATACTTTTTTTTTTAAAGAGTGTGGTTAGTTTGGGATTAACGTTCTAAAGTATTCAAGAACCATTAGCATGATTCAAAAATTCCCTCATCCTTTAAAACTCCTCACATATCTCACTAGAAAGACGCAATTGCCCGTCTCCACAAAATATTCAAATTCCTTGAGGTTATCGGTAAACTACTCTTCCTCATCCAACCAGCACATATTTCCCAGTTTTAAACGTATCCTCACCTCCTTACTTAGCAAGCTTTACATCTTCATTACACGAACTGCCTCTACCCCATGATCTTAAACACACCAACTAACAAAGATATGCTCTTCTATAGTTCACAAACCTTATAACTCATCCAAATCAACATTTACTAACAATTCTACTATCATGTCTATGCCCCGGCCCCAGGTTCCTCCGCCTTTGTACCAACGTCTAACTACTCAGACCGATTGATTTTCTTTTTGATTAAACTTGTTAATTACTATTCTTACTTTTAAGTCAAAGCTCGGCGCGGATACGGCGCGCAAGCGTCCTCAATTCACCAGGCCCGCCGACGGTATTTGAATTTGCTAGATAAAACGTATGGACACGAGGCCATGTGATTACAATCTAAATTTAAATATTACGTTCATAATACAAGAAGATCTTATAACGTGCGGAGACCTCCTGGCTGCTATGCGCCTTAATTTGTCATTTTCAATTATACATTAGTATATCAAGATTACCTTTTCTATTGAAATATAGTAATGTGTGCTTATTTTGATTGTTACCTTGATGATGTGCCACTTGAACTACAGTTGGAATTCACTGATTTACATGAAAATGACCTGTTCAAAGAGAAGCACAGAGAATGAAAACGTGTTGAAATTTGCCCCTGCTTACCTTATAATTGTTTTTAATTGTTTGTATAGTATAGTAGTTACTATCCTAATGTCTCATTTTTATTTTAGTTAGTTTACATGTTTTAATAATTGTAAAGCGCTTAGAGCTTTAAGGTAAGCGCTATATAAAAATGCCTAAATAAATAAATAAAAAAATGAGTTTCCGAAACTTAAGAAATTTTCCGCAGGTATGACATTAGTGTTTGGAACAAATGATGTCTGTAAGCAAATGTTTTAAAAAAAATTAAGCATGTGAAGTCAACACACTGAACGACATTGACTGGTGAACATTTTAAAGCAATTCTCTTGATTGGATGAAAAAGTACCAAACTAAACATTAATGATATATTGAAAGCCAAACTTCATAAATTTTGCTAACCTTTCTTGTTTAGTTTGTGAGATTCGGATATGTGCGCCATAGGTCTGATGTAACTATTTTTTGTTTAAGTTGCATTCCTTGCTAACTTTTGTAGTAAATAAGTATGTTTGTTGTCGCTGCTTTTTGCATTGCACGCCAGTCTCCCATGACTAGCATCGGATAATAAACTTAGTTTCTTCGTCTTTTCGCACCACAGTTTTCGTTCTGGCTTGCAAGTATTGTACAGAATGATTAGACGGTCCGCGCTCGTCATTGTATCAGTTGTCCGGACAACTGTAAAAAAAAGTCTGGTGACCCCTGCTCCAGAGCCTGAAATAAGCTCTATCGCATATTAAACCTTTGAGTTTAAAATGTAAAAAAAAAAAACAACAACTTAATAACAACACAATCTTGCTCCATGACAAGGACAATTACGTCATGTTCATTGACATAGAAAATACAACTATCGAAAAACACAATATTAATCAATGGTAACCTTGTCCATTTGATTAGCAGCATAACTTGCACCGCTAAACTTAATGTTGATACTGATGTACACAAATCATACTTTAGAGATACAAAATTCAAAATAATAATTTTTTTTTTTTTAAAAGTACGAAACTATTATTTAATATAAGCGAAAATAAATTTAGATCATGTGAGAACCGATATAAAAAAATCTTTTTGTTGTTATTTAAGTATTATATATATGTTTTGTAATGATTTTGGGTAAAACAAATAGTTTTATTACGAGTTATAATTCGTTTATATATCAACGTTAGAAATATATATTATATATATATATATATCAGATTATTAAGTAGGGGTTAATTAGTATTACATTTTTATTCCGTGTGTGAAATTGTTAATTTTTTTTTTTTTAAATTTCAGAGCTTCGTTTTACATTTAGTTTCGTTTTAAATGACAATAATGACTGATGAACATTAAATGGTTCTTTCTTAGCTTTTTATTAGGTGACTGTTAGCTAAATATTCCTTTTTAACATATGGAAAGTGCAACTAAAACCGATAAACTATAACACGTTTCCTTTTTTTTTTTGGGGGGTACACAACCAGAGTGTTTTCATTTTGAAACTTAAAAACATGTTTAAAAAAAGCCATCGCACTTCAAGGATATCTTCATTACCTTGAACTGAACTGAACTTTTCTTATATTTGTACTTTTCATAGGGTAAGCTTGAAGGTTGACTTTAGTTTAATTTCTAAAAAAAATTGTAGCGGTCACCTTTGTGTGAAAGAATGAAATGGTGAAACGAGGTATGTGGAAGCTTGAAATAAGGTAACAGGACAAAAACCAAGGACGTTTCGGCATAAAGCCTTCATCAGCCAACAATAGAAATGAAAATACAACAAAGAAAAGAACACAGTAGAAAACTCAAGCAGTATTCATTCGTCTCTCCGGAAGTGGGAAAACAGGAAGCGAGAGAAAATAAATATAAACAGCAATAAGAAAATAGATGAAATATAGGGAAACGGAGAAACATCAGTAGGATATTATTTGATTAATACCATATGGAGATATGGTGCCAAACAGCTGAATAAATTTATTTTCCATTTTAACCCTATCTGGTGTGTTACTGCATGAAATCAATGCCGTAATGGTTACATCCAATGCACCTTTATGTTCTTTTTGGTTGAAATGAGAAGAGACCGGGGAAGGTTTACATTGCTCAATATCCCTTAGATGTTCAGTAAACCTATCAGTCAATCTTCTCCCAGTTTCCCCTATGTAACTTGATTGGCATCTACGGCAAACAATCGCATATATTACATTTCTGCTGACACAGGTGAAACCCTCTTTAATGGTAAAAGTACCTTTAGGGAGGCCAATGCTATCAGTTTGGAGTGTAAAGGGACAAGTTCTGCAGCGGCCTCTTAAGCATGGTTTAGTACCAACGTAAGACGGTTCAGATCGAAGGCGACTATGAACCAGAAGATCACCTAGATTTCTGTCCCGTCTAAAGACAATCAGTGGAGGGGATGAGAAAACCCTGTTGGTATCAGGATCAGCAAGAAGTATGCTACGATTTTTTAGGAATATTTTTTTGGCAGTTAAATTGTGAGGGTGGTAGGTTAGTATAAGTTTGGTACGATCCTCATTGTTGTTAGGGCGAGTTTTAAAAGCCTCTTTTCGTGTGATCGTGCTGATGCGATCTAGTGCTGAGACCAGAGTAGTTTCAGGATAGGATCTGGAGCGGAAGAAA
>CAXITT010000644.1:426894-439791 GCA_964033795.1 Lymnaea stagnalis | reverse complement strand
ATTCCAAGAGGAACGCACCTGGATTACAAGAGGAACGCACCTGGATTCCAAGCGGAACGCACCTGGAGTACAAGAGGAACGCACCTGGATTCCAAGAGGAACGCACCTGGATTCCAAGAGGAACGCACCTGGATTCCAAGAGGAACGCACCTGGATTCCAAGAGGAACGCACCTGGATTCCAAGAGGAACGCTCCTGGATTCCAAGAGGAACGCACCTGGATTCCAAGGGGAACAAACCTAGATTCCAATAGGAATAACCTGGATTCCAAGATGAACCCACCTGGATTCCAAGAGGAACACACCTGGATTCCAAAAGGAACCCACCTAGATTCCAAGAGGAACGCCCCTGGATTATGGCTTCCAAGCGTTTCGTTAGCTTTAAAAACACCTCATACCTCAAAGATACCACGTGATCCCAAGATCACGTGATACAAATACCAATTGATCCGAATGTAACGTGGTCCGAATATCGGGTGACCCGAACAGCAACATGATCCAAAAACCAGCCTGATCACAATATCACGTGATCCAAAACAAGTTGTGTAAATAAAAAAAAAAAAGACAGCAGGCATCAGCAGTCCACCGTTTGACGCAAAGTCCAGACACAAACATTGATGAAAATATGTATACAACTTTTGATAATGCACGATGGATTTACGTTTTGACTGTAGTCACGTGATACAAGAAGCCCCCCTTGGTACATGTATGCACTCTTAGTACGTTCAGCCCACGTTGGTCCATTCAGTCAACCTTCGTGCATTCAGTAAACCTTGGTACATTCAATCACCCTTGGTACATTCGGTTAGCCTTGGTACATTCAGTCACCCTTGGTACATTCGGTTAGCCTTGGTACATTCAGTCACCCTTGGTACATTCGGTTAGCCTTGGTACATTCAGTCACCCTTGGTACATTCAGTCACCCTTGGTAGATTCGGTTAGCCTTGGTACATTCAGTCACCCTTGATCCATTCAGTCACCCTAGCTACGGATACATTCAGTCAACCTTGGTACATTCAGTCAACATTGGTACATTCAGTCACCCTGGGTGCGTTCAGTCACCCTTGATCCATTCAGTCACCCTAGGTACTGGTACATTCAGTCAACCTTGATCCATTCAGTCAACTCTGGTACAGGCAGTCATCCTCAAGGCAGTTAATCTCCTCAAGGACGTCAATCATCATTAGTCCATTTGGAGAACTTAATTGTACATTTGGGTTATAACGTCCAGCATTCCTTATTCCTTGCAAAGTGCGCCACACACACACACATACAGACACACATACAAATGTGTACATAGCGCATTAAGTCGAATCTTTTAAACCAAAAAAATATCTTAACGTCAGCCATGGGGAAAAATATTCTTCGTAGCCTCAAGCCATCGGTGCGAAAGTCTGGATTCATTCTCGTCTAGTTTTGGTGACGTCATGTCGTGATGATGACCGGCTCCTCCGGTAACCCGCTGGCCTGGGTTTCATCTGTGTTCACGGGCACCACTCTGTTGAGGGCGCAGGTGCCACACCAGCTCTTGGAGAGCATCAGTCGGACCTGCAGTTGAGTAGAAAGATTGAATGCTGCTGCTTGTTTTAAATTAATGTTGTAACTAATATATTATCAATATATACTTTTTTTTTTCTTAAATAGTAGCTGAAACAGGTATAACTTCCGGGGAACTAGACGCAATTTTACACAGTGCAGCAGTGTGTATGGAGAGAAAAAAAAACCCCTTATCGTTATCTTCTTAAGGTCATAATGAATGTTAGTATTTTGTATTTTACAAAAATATACATCTCTGTCTCTCTGAGTCTCTCTCTTTGTATCTTTTGCTCTCTCTCTCTCTCTCTCTCTCTCTCTCTCTCTCTCTCTCTCTCACTCTCTTTCTCTCTCTCTCTCTGTCTCTCTATCTCCTTCTCTCTCGCTCGCGATTATTACAGGTCCCATAAAGCTGAAGTACGATATCTCCACTGTTGTCTACGATCAGACATTGATTGATAGGCCTAACGGTGGGCGTATGTACATCTCTGAGGTTAATCTCCAACACAATTAAGACGACGTATGTTAACTACCTCGTTCATGAAGTTCTTGTTGAAGAAGGCGTATATGAGGGGATTCAAAAAGCTGTTGCTGAGGGCAAGGATGATGAAGAAGAAACGTAAGAGGACGTACACTTGGTTCTCATCGACTTCATCGTCCTCTACGTTACCTGATATGAAGAGTGATCAAAAATTAGAAGGTGATGATGCATTACCTGGGCTTGGGGTTGGGGGGGGGGTAAATGTGTGGAGTGAAGGTGTGTCGAGATGTTTGGAGGTGTGTTGAGATATGTGGATATGTGTTGTTGCGTTTTGATGGGTTGAGATGTGTAGAGATGGCTGCATGAGTGTGGAGATATGTGGAAGTGTGAGGAAATGTGGAGACGTGTGGAAATGTGCGTAGATTGTTGATGTATGTTGATGTGTAGTGATTTTTGGAGATATGTGAAGATGAAATGATGTGTATTAATAGTAATCACTAAATAGGTAGATTATGGAGGCATAGAAAGTAGCACATCCATCACAAATGTATCCAACCCCCAGCTCAAGTGAGTAAATAAATAAATATATATATATATATATATATATATATATATATATATATATATAAAATCAGTAGATTATATATATATATTTAAAATAGCTATTGGTTAAAGCAAACAGTAATTATCTCAGTAATTAAATATCAGTGTAGAAAATACTAGGTTCCTTATCGTGGGGGCACCAAAAACACACAGGGCACATGGGAACTTCTTGCACCAAAAACACGCAGGGCACATGGGGACTTCTGACACTGACAACACCGATTTGAGTGGGGGCGATCCCTTTGGCATTTATGCGTCTAAGTAGATACTGATGGCAACCAACAGTGGCCTTTGTTGTAAGGCGGCCGGGTGTGAGCTCAAGCTGTGCTCAATAACAGATCATTTATGTGTGGAGTGTAATGGATTATTCGCTACTTGAGTGTGCGAGCTCAATCTTTGCTCAAATAAGAGATTATTTATGAGTGGATTGCAATGGATTGTTTGCTACTTGATTGTGCGAGCTCAATCTTCGCTCATTAAGAGATTATTTATGAGTGGATTGCAATGGATTATTTGCTATACATTGCTAGGAGCAACAATTGGATAATAAAATGGATGGCGTGCCATGGATAAGAAAAATTCTACTATATACAGCTGGACAGCTCTGCGGATACTTGGTGATGTCATGAAGGCGAGGGGACTGAATGATGTCGATTGAACCGACGAGGCGTATGAATGAATGAGGCTAATCCATGGATAACGGATGAACGTAAACCTCTCACCTAGGATAAGCTTGACGGAGTCCGACACGATGTCCACCATGTAAAAGGGCAGCCAGCACAGGACGAACACGAGGATGTCGAACGCCAGGAATCGGATGACGGACCGCTTCTTCCGGACGTTGGTGGTGACGCCGATGCTGGACCCCCACAGGCGGCGCCGGATCTGCACAAAGATGTAGGTCATGGCGGCCACCGGGATGATGAACAACATCAGGATGTCGGCCAATCTATTGGGGGGGGGGGGGAAAAACAATAATGGGGAAAAATTGTTTTGTGTGGTGGGTCCTTTCCCCCCCCCCCCCCCCCCCCCGATGTATTGTGATTTGTGGATGTTTTTACAAATGCCAAGTTTATTTCACATACACCTCTCTTATATAGCATTATAAATTACTGTCTCTGTTATACAGCAACATACTTTACTGTTTCTCTATTATATAGCACACATTCATTACCTGTTTGTCACTTATATAGCACAATATTTTACCTGTTTCTCATTTATAAGCACATATAGCTTACCAGTGCACCTTATCTGTATCACTCATGCCTCACATCCCCCGACCTGTAGCCCCTATACATAAGCTTTATCTCACTCGTACCTCACCAGTAGCAACCTAATCTAACCTGCACCTCACCTATCTCAAGTACCTTTGCTTGTATTCAATCAACATATATTTTTACATATACAATAAATGTACAGAACTTTTTTTAACCACCATTACTATATCGAATCTCTCGTCATTGTGATGCGATTAAGTCCCCCCTCCCCCCTCAACCATCACCATCTCACCGACCCCTTAGACCAGTGGTTCTCAACCTGTGGGTCGCGACCCCTATGGGGTTCGAACAACCCTTACACAGGGGTCACCTAAGACCATCGGGAAAAAAACATATTTATAAAGGAGCAACGAAAATAAGTGTATGCTTAGGGGTCACCACAACATGAGGAAATGATAAAAAGGGTCGTGGCATTAGGGAGGTTGAGAACCACTGCCTTAGACCATGGCTTCGAACTGACCTAAACGGTAGATCTGCATCATCCTCCTCGACCAGTATGCTACAATATGACGTATCTGTGATGTCATGGTCGTCCGGGACCGTCCTGTTGTGTTCCGGTGTTAGCGCCTGCAGCTGGTCGGTGGCGTTGGTCTCGCTGCCGTCGGACGACCCGTCGTTGTCGGTGAAATAGTCCTGGACGAAGATCCTGGAGGCGTAGAGAAACGACCAGGTCCAGACCAGGAGGAAGGACAGAACGATGGACACGTCAGAGGGGGGCTTCCTGGCCAGGACTATCGACCTGTATCTGGTGAGGACGGTCAAGTAGGGGGGGGAGGGTTGTATTAAAAGACCAAACACGGGTTTCAACAGTGACGTAGGAAGGGGGAGTGGAAAAGGGGGGTACTATCGACCTGTATCTGGTGAGGACGGTCAAGTAGGGGGGGGAGGGTTGTATTAAAAGACCAAACACGGGTTTCAACAGTGACGTAGGAAGGGGGAGTGGAAAAGGGGGGGGGGGCGATTAGCCCCGGGTGGCAATTTTTTTCTTTATATCAAGGGGCTAGCATTTCGGCCTACTGCAGAGGTTTTTTTTGTGTGTAAAGGAAAGGGTCGGCAGCAATCTTCGCCCCCCCCCCCACACCCTTGGGGTGGCACAAACACTTGCTGCGCAATTGGGTATAAGATATATTACACAAAAGAGACAGATGAGATATGGTAACACTCTAGATACAGAGTATGATGCTTTAAAAAAACAACAACATTTCTCAGACAGGTTTTCGGGAAAGCTAACAATAAAATCTCCCAGGACAAGCATCCCCCCCCCTTCCACTGTGGCGAATAGTCGTCTAGGGGTAGGCCCCCCCTCCGTACGGCCTCAGAAAACTACATCTAAGTCTACAACTTCGTATCAGTCTCGCTTCAAAGAACTTCACGCGATGGTTTGTATCAAACGAATGGTCTTGAATTATTTACGCACTAAACAGAAACCGCGTTCACACCATGAGAGTGGAAACTTCTGCCCACCATCCAAGGTGTACCCAGCTGTTAACACCATGAGAATGGAAACTTCTGCCCACCATCCAAGGTGTACCCAGCTGTTAACACCATGAGAATGGAAACTTCTGCCCACCATCCAAGGTGTGCCCAGCTGTTCACACCATGAGAATGGAAACTTCTGCCCACCATCCAAGGTGTAGCCAGCTGTTCACACCATGAGAATGGAAACTTCTGCCCACCATCCAAGGTGTACCCAGCTGTTCACATCATGAGAGTGGAAACTTCT
Source organism: Lymnaea stagnalis (assembly GCA_964033795.1). Classification (NCBI taxonomy): domain Eukaryota; kingdom Metazoa; phylum Mollusca; class Gastropoda; family Lymnaeidae; genus Lymnaea; species Lymnaea stagnalis. The sequence goes on along the minus strand of CAXITT010000644.1, from coordinate 434,176 downwards.
GCCCACCATCCAAGGTGTACCCAGCTGTTCACACCATGAGAGTGGAAACTTCTGCCCACCATCCAAGGTGTACCCAGCTCAACCAAAACCACCCACTCAATCCCACCCCGTGCAGTATAAACGATCATTCTTTTCCCACGCACAATGATCGCTTGGAACCAGTGCCGCTGTGGACTCGACTTCGGTCGAAGGCTTCAAGGGTGCCCTGGCATCTGCTAGGAGCTGGTAGGATGGAACCATCGCTTCCCCAAATCCACTGCACATCTGCCCGGTATGTGGATGCAGGAACGAGCACTACCAGGACCAGAAGAACCTTAAAGAATGACTTCTTTTCGCTCATAACAAAATCTATCGCGCCACACCGGAGATGCGTCGTAGCTCCTTCGTGGCTTAGTGAACGCGGCGCGATGCATGGGGGACGTTCCAAAACCCCCCCCCCCCCCCTTTCAAATACTGATGGACGCCCTCCCCCTTTAAAAAAGGCAGTATCGCTCACTGACAAAAATCATCAAGACAGACACAAAACAGGATCACGTGATCTGACCGTGACATTGAGACATAATGATATTGAAACAATTCTGTGCATTTTTAATTTTTTTTAACAAGCAAGTCCTAGTGGTGTTTATAGTTTAGTAACACAAAGTGTTTTCTGATGAAGTTAAAGTGTATGGCTGCAGCAACGAGCACTACCAGAACCAGAAGAACTTCTTCGTCCTACCAAATTATGGACTTCTTGGGAATCGACATTGAAGAAACTTTGGCCTCGAGATTATGGAAGTATAATGGTGTGGATTAATTTTTTCGCTAAAGAAGAGTGTTCATACATGTACACTTATTTATGTATGTTGGTCTAGAGGTGGGTACTTAGCTCTTTATTATAAGATGACTGTACTACTCTATTTCTATAATATATTTGATGTGTTTCATTGCTTTCGCCCTCGTGAGTACATCTTATGTGTACATTAGTTTACACAGAGTTCTTGTTAAAGTGGTGTGTTTTCCTCTGTACATAAATTTGTACTGAAAGGTAACCTCGTTTAGTTTCACAGGGTGTTCATAGCTATCAGCGTTAATTTTTCTTACAATTAGTGTACCGAGCAGGTGTTACAATCAAGGTGGGTGCGTACCTGTCAATGCTCACACAGAGGAGTGAGTACACGCTGGCTGTCACACACGCCAACTCGATAAACGGTGGCACGACGCACGCTGCACGACTGGCATCTGTCAAAACAGAAAATAAGCGTGAATCCACGAATGTGAAGATCAACGCTGTAGGTAATCATATTTGGGGATTCACTAAGTCAATAACTAATGTACTTACAAAAATATCCACATGTCATTATCCCCATGTCATTATCCACATGTCATTATCCACATGTCATTTATCCAGCTGTCAATAGCCACATATCAATATCCACATGTCATTTAGCCAGCTGTCAATAGCCACATGTCAATATCCACATGTCATTATCCACATGTCATTATCCACATGTCATTATACACATGTCATTATACACATGTCATTATACACATGTCATTATCCACATGTCATTATCCACATGTCATTATCCACATGTCATTATCCACATGTCATTATCCACATGTCATTATCCACATGTCATTTATCCAGCTGCCAATAGCCACATGTCAATATCCACATGTCATTATCCACATGTCATTATCCACATGTCCTTATCCACATGTCCTTAGCCACATGTCCTTAGCCACATGTCCTTAGCCACATGTCCTTAGCCACATGTCCTTAGCCACATGTCCTTAGCCACATGTCCTTAGTCACATGTCAATAGCCACATATCCTGTGCACTACAAAGAACACAACTGCCGGTAGTGGTAAATTATTGTCAACCATCGCGAGTTTTAGCCCCCTTGTTGCTTCCAGTTCCCCCCCACCCCACCCAGAGGGCGCCATAAGTTAAATTATAACAAGTGCATTGCGGAATTGTGAATAATCTCTGAATTTCTTTTTTACCACTTCGCGGGGCCCCTGTGCGAGGAAGCCCTGGCCTTCAAGGCACCGAGGCGCACAGTTTGGACATACCTGTTGGTCTTATCCTATAATCAACGCAGAGAATTATTTAATGCTCTACAACAGCGGTTCTCAACCTGTGGGCTGCGAACCCTCTAAGGGCCGAACGACCCTGACAACGGGGTCGCCTAAGACCAACGCAAAACACATATTTATTAAGTGGCAACGAAACTAATTGTATGGTCAGGGGTCAACCCGACATGAGGAACTATATTGAAAGGTCGAGGGATTAGGAAGGTTGAGAACCACTGCTCTTTACGAAATGCGTTTTTTTTTCTTTTTCTTTTTGTGAAAAGTCTTCCTTTTTATTACCCCCACATCAATAATATCCTGATTGCCTCTTTAGGATACTTGGGTCTACTGGAGACGTGATGACGAATCTCGTTCTACTTTGAACAGAATTAATGAGATAATTAACATATAATTGAGTTGTTTACTTTATCAATGCGCCCTTTGTGGGGGGGGGGGGGTCGCAGTGACACGGACAGGGCGTGGATTTTCAGATGTAGACTTGTTAGTGGAGTTAGATTTGACCTGTTTTTTTTTATGCCGTCGTCTCGGCTGGTGGTGTCCAGTCTTATGGTGTCTCGTCTGGGAGTGTCCAGTCTCATGCTGTTTCGTCTGGGGGGTGTCCAGTCTTACAGGTGTCTCGTCTCCCGGTGTCCAGTCTTACGTGTGTTTCGTCTGGTGGTGTCCAGTCTTACGTGTGTCTCGTCTGGTGGTGTCCATTCTTACAGGTGTCTCGTCTGGTGGTGTCCAGTCTTACGTGTGTTTCGTCTGGTGGTGTCCAGTCTTACGTGTGTCTCGTCTGGTGGTGTCCATTCTTACAGGTGTCTCGTCTGGTGGTGTCCAGTCTTACTGTGTTTCGTCTGGTGGTGTTCAGTCTTACAGGTGTCTCGTCTGGTGATGTCCAATCTTACAGGTGTCTCGTCTGGTAGTGTCCAGTCTTATGGTGTCTCGTCTGGTGGTGTCCAGTCTTACGGTGTCTCGGCTGGGAGTGTCCAGTCTTACGTGTGTCTCGTCTGGTGGTGTCCAGTCTTACGTGTGTCTCGTCTGGTGGTGTCCATTCTTACGTGTGGCTCGTCTGCTGGTGTCCAGTCTTACAGGTGTCTCGTCTGGTGGTGTCCAGTTTACAGGTGTCTCGTCTGGTGGTGTCCAGTCTTACGTGTGTCTCGTCTGGTGGTGTCCAGTCTTACAGGTGTCTCGTCTGGTGGTGTCCAGTCTTACAGGTGTCTCGTCTGGTGGTGTCCAGTCATATGGTGTCTCGTCTGGGAGTGTCCAGTCTCATGCTGTTTCGTCTGGGGGTGTCCAGTCTTATGGTGTCTTGTCTGATGATGTCTTGTATGAATATGTCTCGTCTGGTGGTGTACAGGCTTATGGTGTCTACTCTGGTGATGTCTTGCATGATGGTGTCTCGTTTCATGCTTTCTCGTCTGGTGGTGTCCAGTTTCATGCTTTCTCGTCTGGCGGTGTCCAGTCTTATGGTGTCTCGTCTGGTGATGTCCAGTCTTATGGTGTCTCTTCTGATGACGTCTTGTAGGAATACATCTCGTCTGGTGATGTCCAGTCTTTTGGTATCTAGTTTGATGAGATCTCTCATGACGGTGGCTGGTCTGATGGAGTTTAGTTTGATGGTGTCTTTTGTGATGCTAGCCCGACATTTTACGTAGTGATCTGATACCAAAAAATGCGCAACATTTTACTGTGCGTCTTAGTACTAAAGATGAAGTGATGCAGTGGAAGAAAAACACTAAAGTCTCCATTTCTGCAACGCTTAAAAAGAAAATTAAGCTGGAGTTTACTTGTTGCTTCTTGTTCAAATAGCGTTCTATTAAATTGCTCTTTTACATTGTTCTGTTAAATTGTCCTGTTAATGTGTCCTTTTAAATTGGCCTGTTCAATTGTCCTGTTACATTGTTATGTTAAATTGTTATGTTTAATTGTTCCGTTCAAATTTTTCTGTTACATTGTTCCATTAAATTGTTCCGTTAAGTTGTTCAGTTAAATTGTTCCTTTAAATTGTTCCGTTAAATTTTTCTGTTAAATTGTTCCATTAAATTGTTCCGTTAAATTGTTCTGTGAAATTGTTATGTTGCATTGTCATGTTAAATTGTCCTGTAACATTGTTCCGTTTCAGGTTAAAATTTAGCAATTTTCATGTTTCACTCACTGGCCAGGTAGTCGATGTCGAGCTTGTGCACCAAGGTCAAGGACACGACGACCACGCCCACCAAGAGGTCAGCGACGGACAGCGACAGGAAAAAGTAGCTCGTCGACGTGTGAAGACCTGAAATGAAATTTGGAGGAAGTTGTAAGACTCGTTTTTTTAAATATATATATTTTTTTAAAATCAAACAGATATCCCAGTGGCGCGCAGCAATGGGACAAAAAAGAAAAAAAGGTCAGATGCTCAAGAACAAACATAGATCAGGTGAATAGCGCGGAAATGATGAGTGAGATATGAATCAATTACAGCCGAACCCGCTTATCTCGACCTCGGCTAACTCGCCAACCCTGTCAGGTCGACTTTTTTTTTTGTTGAAGTGGCATCGCCAAATTCTCTCTTATTTTTTGTCTTAGCATTTTCTCCTCGGCTATCTCGATCGTCGGTTATCTCGACGCTTTTTTGGCAAACCCCCTGAGGCCGAGGACATAACCGATCTCTACTGTATTGATGTCATGCTTGTCCCGCTCGCCGTAAGGCGTCATAACTTCTAACATAAGACATCCAACATCAAACATCCAACATCAAACATCTAACAGCAATCATCATAAATCTTATATCGAACATCCAACATCTGACATCAAATATATAAAAAAAAACAAAAAACAACCATCTGACACCAATGTACACAAGGAGAGGATGACCTCGGCTCACCTGGCCTGACGATGACGATGCAGATGACAGCGGCGTTGCTGAGGGAGCACGCCAGAATGATGAGGATGTAGAAGGCGATGATGACGTCATCGGGTATGAACAGATTGTCGCCGTCCATTGAGAGGGACATCTTCAGCTGGGGAAACGGAGACATGTGACGTTATGCGATTGTCTACTTGGCAGCTCATCATGGTTGCGGCCCCTGGAATGTTCACTACACAAACAACTAAACAAAAGATGAACTTCATACGGTGAATATAACCCCAACATTTAACCATCAATTAAACAGCACCCCTAGAACAGAGATTTTTCGTATAAATCATTTATATGCCTTGTTTATTAGTTTATTTCATGTAAATAGCCCCAATGCCCCACCCCGCTTTTACACCGCAGAGTTATTTCACCAACTATTTCAGAAAAGCAAAAGAAAATAGTACGCACCAAACGCACTTTAGAATCTCATTTAGCGCAGTTGTCGGGGATTTCCGTCACCTTCCCTTTGAAAAAAAACAGGAACAGCTGATTTTTTTGGGGGGTTAGGGTCGGGGGGTGGGGCCAAAAATTTGATAGGATGTGTTGCGAAGTGGGTCAATTAGGCGTCCGAAGATTTAGCCAGCCAGAAACACACGAACAAAAGCGAAGTTGATATAAAGGATTTTAAAAAAAATACAACTTATATATATATCGCTTCTATTATGAACGGTGTGGGGGGGAATCGGGGCGGTATGATTAGGTTAGTGCATGGTGTGTCATGGTGACCCTAGCCTTGTCTTCCCCCGAGATATAGCTGAAAGAAACCCTGGTCAGATGACCCTATGCCTTGAACTCTGAGGGCGTGCCACTGTGACGCGTTAGGCAGTGGCCGAGTGTGTGTGTGTGTGTGTGAGAGCGGCCGTCCCAGGGCCCGATGGAGGGAGTAGACCCATGCTTCACAAGATGACGTCGACCCAAGTTAGCCTTACACTTGGATGATAAACATGAAGGACTGCGTTCAGGGCGTGTGCAGGAAATAGTAGACCAACAACGTATGTGGAAGCTTTAAACGGAAAGACATGACAATACAAATACAAATAAAAAAGACAAATACAAATACAAATACAAAGACATATACGATTGCAAATACAAATACAAATACAAATACAAATGCAAATGCAATAAAAATACAAATACAAATGCAAATACAAATGCAAATACAAATACAAATACAAATATAAATAAATACATACCCTAACAACAACGTTTTCGTGTAAATCATCTAGATGCTATTTTTATCTGCAAATATGTGATTGTACGTGATTTATCATTTATGTGATTGTACGTGATTTATCATTTATGTGATTGTACGTGATTTATCATTTATGTGATTGTACGTGATTTATCATTTATGTGATTGTACGTGATTTATCATTTATGTGATTGTACGTGATTTATCATTTATGTGATTGTACGTGATTTATCATTTATGTGATTGTACGTGATTTATCATTTATGTAATTGTACGTGATTTATCATTTATGTGATTGTACGTGAATTTTTATTAATGTAATTTTAAGTCATGTTTCATTTATGTAATTGTAAGTAATGTTTCATTTATGTAATTTTAAGTCATGTTTAATTTATACAATTGTACGTGATCTATCATTTATGTAATTGTACGTGATCTACCATTTATGTCATTGTACGTGATCTACCATTTATGCAATTTGTACGTGATCTATCATTTATGTCCTTGTAGAAAAAGGTCTTGATCACGGGAAAGGTCTTTATCGAACTTGGTGCACGTCAAAGCCAATAGACTGTTATAACATCAGTGCGTCACTTCTGTGCATGGTTTGTCGTTGCTCGTTCGTACATTTTATAAAGGATTTGTACGGAAATCTTTGTCTAAAGGTTTGTCTATATACAATGAATTTTTTTGCATGATGCAACGCAGCAAAGCTCAAAAAAACATGCCATAAAAAAATTTATAAATATATTACGGATTATTATTTTTTTTAAGTGTTGGGGTGGGGGGGGGGCTATACAAATACCAGGATAAAGGATCCAGATCCCTAGCGGGTAGCTGGGGGGGGGGAAGAAAAATCACTTCTGCTGTTTTAATTAGATCGATTGAGAAAGAAATTAGATTGGTGTAAGACTTTGCCAGATCGATGAGGGCTGCTACTAGTTACGAAAAAGTTGATCTACGAACATAGACCGAATTGTGCAAAACAAATTACATTTTTTTTTTATATAAAACTGGTTGAAATATAGACAAAAGAATTTCTTTATGCGCAAAATTCACTGAAAAGTATGCTTTAAGCAGATTCAAAGACTGAAAAGCTACGAAACAAACCTTCAATCCAAAAGAAAAAAAA
>CAXITT010000644.1:375783-391135 GCA_964033795.1 Lymnaea stagnalis | reverse complement strand
GAGGGCAGGTGGGCGGGTTTGATGGGGGCTTTGTAAGGATTTCTCCCCTCCCTGGGCTTGGGAATTTTTTTTTTTTTTCCAAAAAATAAAAATGACCACTCTCCTTTTTATTTTTTTTTAAATGGCCGATCCTGCCCTATAAAGTTAAGAACCCGAACCGAGCACACCGGTTTTGAACCCTCCTGACGCTCGAACCAATGCTGACCACTGCTGACGCCCCAACCGAACCCTACCTTCTAAAAGAGGGTGGAAAACAAAACCATTTTTTTGGGGGGCTCTATATGGAAATGAGCTTGGAGCTATTTTAACATTATTTTTTTTTATCCATAATTCACTAACTTCGCGTTTGTTAGCGTGTTTCTCTTGAAATCTTCGAAAGTCTAAATGACCCACTTCCCATCATCCTATCGAGCTGAATCTTTTGCACATAGCCTCCTTGTCGATGACGATATATTTTCTTTCAAATTTTCAGATCCATCTCCCCCCCCCAACCCCCCCCAACACCCCCCCCCACCCCCCCACCCCCCCCCCCCCCTCCCAACAATGCAAAAAAAATTTAAAATTCAGTTTTCATTTCTCTTGTTCACGGGGGGGGGGGGGAAGATACATGAAATGTGATTTGTTCAATGGGTGCGTGTTTTGGTGTTGAGATTAATTGTACAGCTGTGTGCTCTGCATTTGAGGCGCAGGTCTATTGCGGAATGCAGTAAATGTAGGCAAATGCAGGCAATGTGAAACGTGTTTTGGCCAGAAGCTTGCCCATTTATTATAAAGGAGATTGTTTCATTTATGATAAAATTGTACGTTTTCTTTAAAAACACTGACCATGAACACTTGCAGTGATTCCGTTGTTACGGCTAAGTTGACTGTTGACGAATCTAAATGCCTTGAAGCACAGTGCAATGAAGAGCGCGCGCGCTCGATGGGGGCTATTTTAATCCGTCCAATCAAAGGTCGTTATGGACACACCCACACCCCCCTTCCCCCCTCCCCCCCCCAAAAAAAAAAATAATAATAATAAACCCGCGTGGCACGTCTCACGTAAGAAGTAGCTGTGAAATCATCGTCCAACGCTTAAGTAGCCACTACTCGTGACTCATGCCACGCATTGTATTCTATTCCTTTGGGCTTTGAATACAATACAATGTATATTTACCACAGCGTACTAAGGTGTGTTACACGGGCAATCTCCAACGAACACATCTAAAGTGCTTTAACCGTGAAATCTCCAACGAACACATCTAAAGTGTGTTACACGGGCAATCTCCAACGAGCACATCTAAAGTGTGTTACACGGGCGATCTCCAACGAACACATCTAAAGTGTGTTACACGGGCGATCTCCAACGAACACATCTAAAAAGTGTTTTACACGGGCGATCTCCAACGAACACATCTAAAGTGTGTTACACGGGCAATCTCTAACGAACACATCTAAAGTGTGTTTCACGGGCGATCTCCAACGAACATTTCTAAAGTGTGTTACACGGGCGATCTCCAACGAACACATCTAAAGTGTGTTACACGGGCGATCTCCAACGAACACATCTAAAAAGTGTGTTACACGGGAAATCTCCAACGAACACATCTAAAGTGTGTTACACGGGCGATCTCCAACGAACACATCTAAAGTGTGTTTCACGTGCGATCTCCAACGAACATTTCTAAAGTGTGTTACACGGGCGATCTCCAACGAACACATCTAAAGTGTGCTACACGGGTGATCTCCAACGAAAACATCTAAAAAGTGTGTTACACGGGAAATCTCCAACGAACACATCTAAAGTGTGTTACACGGGCGATCTCCAACGAACACATCTAAAGTGTGTTACGCGGGAAATCTCCAACGAACACATCTAAAGTGTGTGACACGGGCGATCTCCAACGAACACATCTAAAAAGTGTGTTACACGGGCGATCTCCAACGAACACATCTAAAGTGTGTTACACGGGAAATCTCCAACGAACACATCTAAAAAGTGTGTTACACGGGCGATCTCCAACGAACACATCTAAAGTGTGTTACACGGGCGATCTCCAACGAACACATCTAAAGTGTGTTACACGGGCGATCTCCAACGAACACATCTAAAGTGTGTTACACGGGCGATCTCCAACGAACACATCTAAAGTGTGTTACACGGGCGATCTCCAACGAACACATCTAAAGTGTGTTACACGGGAAATCTCCAACGAACACATCTAAAAAGTGTGTTACACGGGCGATCTCCAACGAACACATCTAAAGTGTGTTACACGGGCGATCTCCAACGAACATATCTAAAGTGTGTTACACGGGCGATCTCCAACGAACACATCTAAAGTGTGTTACACGGGCGATCTCCAACGAACACATCTAAAAAGTGTGTTACACGGGAAATCTCCAACGAACATATCTAAAGTGTGTTACACGGGCGATCTCCAACGAACACATCTAAAGTGTGTTACGCGGGCGATCTCCAACTAACACATCTAAAAAGTGTGTTACACGGGCGATCTCCAACTAACACATCTAAAAAGTGTGTTACACGGGCGATCTCCAACGAACACATCTAAAGTGTGTTACACGGGCGATCTCCAACGAACACATCTAAAGTGTGTTACACGGGCGATCTCCAACGAACACATGCACACCCGTCAAGCTGTGCTCCATCTTTCATGCCCTCGGGTCTCGTGATACACGGGTGCGAGTTTAGACGTGGCCTTGATTTTTAAAGAAACTATGCAAACTGTAACAAAAAAGAAATCCGGGGAACGACGTAGTGAGTGGTGTCTTGAGAAAGGGTGTCTGAAAGGTGTTACTTTGGTCTTCTGAAAGAGAGGTGTCAACTGGTGTCTGAACAGTGTTTCTTTGCTCTTCTGAAAGAGAGGTGTCAACTGGTGTCTGAACAGTGTTACTTTGCTCTTCTGAAAGAGAGGTGTCAACTGGTGTCTGAACAGTGTTACTTTGGTCTTCTGAAAGAGAGGTGTCAACTGGTGTCTGAAAAGAGTTACTTTGGTCTTCTGAAAGAGAGGTGTCAACTGGTGTCTGAAAAGAGTTACTTTGGTCTTCTGAAAGAGAGGTGTCAACTGGTGTCTGAAAGGTGTTACTTTGGTCATCTGAAAGAGAGGTGTCAACTGGTGTATGAACAGTGTTACTTTGGTCATCTGAAAGAGAGGTGTCAACTGGTGTCTGAAAAGAGTTACTTTGGTCTTCTGAAAGAGAGGTGTCAACTGGTGTCTGAAAAGTGTTACTTTGGTCTTCTGAAAGAGAGGTGTCAACTGGTGTCTGAACAGTACTACATGATGTCTGGCCGGTGCTGTGGGATATCTGAATGGTGCCATAGAATGAGATCCGAATGGTTGCTCCATGAAATCTGAATTAACAGTGTGTTTAATGATGTGAATAAAATTCGTTAAATACAATCGAGTGTCTACTGTGTGGAAAATTCACCCCAAAGGAACTTCTACTTTTTGTTCATGGTCATGAGGACAGGTCGCTAGAGGGAGAAAAAAAATGTATCTACACTCCCCAACACATGAAACTTTGAAAGGGAGAAAACTCAGGAAAAAAACTACTTTTGCTCGTTTCGAGATTGTGATTATCATTATCACCCCTTTTTTCAAACACACATTTAGGGGTCCTCCGCAAATTACGTCACGCAAAAAAATGACATTTCCAGACCCCCACACCCCTCCTGCCACAAAGTGTCACAATTTTTTACCCCCCCCCCTTTTCCCAACCAGTGTTACGTCACACCTAAAAAAAAATTCAAAACATGCACACAATTTTTTAACTAAACTAAGATTTGATTTTATTCTTTAACATTTCCCCATAATGGATTAAGATGTAGTATCATTAGAAAAGACTGTGACGTAAATCGCAATAGAACGAAGTAGTCCCAGAGCCGAATGTAAAATGGCCACAACAGTTTTTGCTTCATTTTTTTTATATGTGTATTAGGTGTGCGCGACTGCGTTTCATGGTACTTATAATAATTTTAAAAAATTATGACCCTACTTATAATAACCTGAGGCAATTTTGTTAAAATTTAAAAAAAAAAATGTTTGACTCTACAAATTTTTAACCCCCCCTGTCCCAAAGTTTCACAAATTTTACCCCCCCCCCCCTCTTTTACCCCCGAGCGTAACGTAATTTGCGAACGACCCCCTTATCGGAAAATCCCTCACCTTTATTGGACATTCGAATAGAGGTTGTCAGTTAATTGCACAATTCTGTTAATAGAACGGAACATCCGGGCATTCAGTTTGGCCAATGTCATTTAGTGGCGGAAATATTGTAATAACGCATCCGGTCATTTTGGGGCATTCCGTTTGACCAGGCTCTCAACAGCCTCTACGTTCATGTGAGTCTGTATTGTGGGCCATAACGTAGACCAAAACTTGATCACAACTGTATTTTACGAATATTATTTTACCAACAAATCGTTACTGTTACATTCATTCCAAAATACATTGTTTTCAGCCGTCTTAGTAGGTAAACCTTGTCTCAAACAACAGCAGCAGTACGTAATACGCTGTAATTTTTTTGTCAGGTCTGAAGAATGACAAACACTATTAAATTGTTTTATTATTATTTTTAATAAAGTTCTTTTTTTTTAAATTTTAGAACTTTATAATATTTATGCAGTTATAACAAAATTTTTGAAAGGACAGGGAATTAATTTCCAGGAGTGATTTTAAACACCCAACACCGGTATTGTCTAAACTGTCACCGGTAACTTACCTTTGTCTTTGCTTTGCGAATATCTTCTCTTTTTTTTTTTCTTTTAACGTTCCTAATGTAATCCTATTTTAATTAATGCCTTTAGGGGGTTGATGGGGTTGTCTGGGGGGGGGGATTGTTAGGAGGATTTCGGGGCTAATGGGCTTTTGGGCGGTGTCGAAGATGAGGCTCGCGAGCACTGTTGAAGGTTTAAGCTATCTGACATTTCCTTAACACAGCGTCAATGAAAGAGACGAATGGACTGTCCACCTGGTCAGAGCTTGACCATAAGCTAGCAATAGACTGATGGACAAACCAACATATATTTTTTTTCTTTTTTTTTTTTTTTTAGCATTTGGTCACAGATGGGGTCGTTGAAAGTCATTTACACGGTGGGAACAAACTAATATTACATCTTAAACAAATACTGTTTCAATTTCTAAAAAGTGTAACATCTCGCAAATTTAAAAAAAAAATATTTTTTTTAAGGAACTGAGAGACACGAAATGGCACAGAAGTTAGACCAAGTGGTGGGTCCCCCCTGATGGACACCCAGGCGAGTCGGCAAACCTATCCGAAGAGGGCCGGCTAGAAAAGTTTCGTCGGGCTCCGGGTGGAGGGGAGGGGTGGATTTACATTGCTTAAGTCAGGGTAGCGTGTATGTATCATGTATGTATCATGAATGTATCATGTATGTATCATAGGAGCATAACCACACATTGTTATTATATTAAAAACCCTTGTAGAAAAAATAGCGTCCTTTTTCGATTCAAAATGCAACATCAAGCAATATATATTGTTTTGTGTGGGTTCTTTTTTTGTCTGAATTAGATTACCTTGATTCAAGTGAGATCCCAAAATACACATTTTTTTTTAGGAGCCCACCTGCAAACGGTACTGAGTCCAACCAAACTCATTTTTTTCAGGAAAGTGAATTTTGTGTTACAACTTAACGAGCATTTGGAAGGTTGCTCTACATTTTCTAGTTCAAATAGAGGCATTTAGAGCCTTCTGAACGTTAAGATTTAGGCAATAGATTAAGAAAAGGGCACTAACTCATTTTTTTCTTCAAAAAACGAACTTAGTACCATTTGCAACTGGGCTCCTCCAATATTGTTGGATTGATGGGAGGGGGGGGGAACCACATTTGAATATTCGTCTTTGTCCATGTGTCTGAAGCATAAAACAGAGTTACCCTCATTAACTTGGACTCAAAAAGAATTATTCTTTTCTTTTTTTTTTCTTTTTTTTTTCTTTTTTTTTCACAATGCCTTCACATCGGATTCAGACTTGCAATCTGGGATTCGATTCGTTTGAATTTTTTCGTTAAAGTAAATTTTCCAAACAACTCCGCTGTTGAGGGCGTGTCTTTTCACTCAAGGTCATCTCAGTCTTATTTGTCCGAATGCGACATGATGACGTTTTCACTCTTACGCTGATCTATGTTTCTATGAATGTATACATTTATAACGCTATTATTAATAAGTTTTTCTTTTGGCCGGCCGGATGAATCGCAGCCGTGGGCCGGAACCGTCACGCGGGCCGTAGTTTGCAGACATGCACCAACCTCCTGACCAAAGTATCGCTATCTTTGCCACAGTCTTACTGACACCGATTCCACAGGGTCGTCTCTATCATTCCAAGGGCGGCAAGAGTGATAACCAATGACACCGTGGGTAGGGTTGATCCATTACGAACGGGTCCAGGTCGATCGTCTTGGCGTTCTTGGCTGAGCTCTGCATTCCTTGGCGCGCCGTCTGCTGACCTCCCCTCAGCTTCCACGGGGCTCAACTGGTTCGCGCCGACCACGGGTCCCCAGGTTGAGGAGGTGGGTCTTCCGGTTGTGGAGATGGGTTTTCTTGTTGTCAAGTTGGGTCTTTTGGTCAGGCCTGGGTTGCTGCTGCCAGCAAGCCCCGGCTCGTCTCCGTCGCGGTTAAAGGTCGAGCCAATTGGTTTCTCGCCAGCCGTGTTCTGTCGTGTGTCCGCGTAGTCCGAATCGTCACCCCCGGGGGTGGGTTTTTTACCCGGGGCATTCTCTGCATCACCCAGGGGATCGGCGTCGTCTCCCGTGGAACCGGTCTTCTTGCCCGGAACACTCTGCCGGGGGTCCACGTCGTCCCACGAGGGGATCGGATTATTGTTGGGAGAGCTGGATCCATCGTCGGCGGAACCGCCTTGCACGGTTGGTTTACTGCCAGTGGCGCTTGGCTTGTTGCCGGTGGAGCTAGGCTGAAGACCAGTGGAGCTCTGTTTACTGCCAGTGGAGCTTGGTTTGATGCCGGTGGAGCTCGTTTTACTGGATTTTGGCTTCGTTGCCAGAGCGTCACTGGGACTGGCTGTAGAGAAGAAGGAAAAGGACAGAAAGAAAGTATTTACAACAATGCTGCTTCAGTGCCTGATCATTTAAACTCTTCTTCCCCAAAATTTGGAGATATATATCTTTTACATCACATCCTATTTTTATGTCAAGGAATCAGTGGCGCAGCTAGGGTTAATGCCGCCCTGGGTGGGTGTCAAGATTTTTGCCGCCCCAATTCACGAAACAAAATATTCTTTTGGGCTGAAAATGCCCCCCCCCCCCCCCCATCATTTGCAAGAAAAAGGGAGTTTCCCGGGTGGGACCACCACACTTTTCCTACGCCCCTGCATGGAATGCACTACATTGAAAATAAGAATTTAAAAAAAAAAACTAGCTTAAATATCAAATTTATTTCGCTTTTCAGTGATTATTTCCTACGCACGACTGCACTAGTGTTGATCGAAATTTTCTCATTTAAAGCGGAAGTTGTGACGTCATTTTTATTTTCGCTACCACGGCTTAATCCGGCTACGCGTATTCGCCGTATTGCTGCTACCTCAGAGTAGCCAGTCTGAGATACTCATCACCTTATCATTAAATATATCTCTCAAATAGAAATATTATTTTTCTTTGAATGTAATAGCATATCTATAAAAAAAAAAAAATTATATCTGTTATGAAGTATCCTTATAATTTCCACCTCATTAAAACCCAACGACATTCTCATTACAAGAATAATTATTAAAAACACATGTATACATTTAAATGAAGTTTTCCATTTTATATTTCTTTACAAGTGTTCAAATAATATAATCTGTTGAGGTCCGCCTATGACCTGTGATGCACCCTCCTTGCCCTGCCTCATGTTCTGTCTCGGGTGGGTCCTGTAGTATGGGCCAAAACGTGCCAAAGTGTCCTCGTTTTATAGCCATTTTAATTGTTTCTATAGTATAGTAGTTACTATCCTAGTGTCTCATTTTTATTTTACTTAGTTTACATGCTTTTAATAATTGTAAAGCGCTTAGAGCTTTAAGGTAAGCGCTANCCGATCTCCCACCTTAATAACCCCCTTCCTTACCCTCCCCCCCCCCCATATACACTCTCCTCACCCCCAGTGGCGTAGCGAGCGTTATGCCGCGAAAAGACACTAAGCAGTTGCCCGAAAATGCCGCCCCTCAATATAAAGAGAAAAATTTCTCCCATGGGGGAACCTCCCCCTCCGAGCCCCCCCCCCCAGAGGCGAAGTGATGGTGTTTGGCACCCGGGGACAAGATTCGCGCCCGGGGACAAGATCAATTTTAAAGCGCCCCCTTTTCTTTTCTTCAACTCTAAAACCCATTATTTTGACCAATAATATAATATAAATGCACATTTTGGCGCCCCTAACTAGCTGGCGCCCGGGGACATCTGCCCCCCTGCCCACCCTCGCTACGCCTCTGAAGCCCCCCCCCTTCGTACGCCACTGCTCACCCCTCACTCATTCCCCCAAACATTTCTTTCCTTACATCTACTTTCAAACTCAACGTGTAATGTCTTCCCCTTGACTTACCCATACAGAGCACAGAACTAATGATGAACAGGATCGGTAGGTCCATTGTTTTGTAGGCAGTCACAAACTCAAACCGTGCTGCGCGATGGCATGACACAAACTGACACATCGGACCGACGCCATGTCGACCTACATTTGACGAACTACCAGAGGCGTGGCAGCCAGGAACAAAATAAGTTGACCGGGGAGGGGGGGGTAGTTATATTACAAAATAAGTCTATCTATCCATCAATCTATCTATCTATCAATCTATCTATCTATCTATCTATCTATCTATCTATCTATCTATCTATCTATCTATCTATCTATCTATCTAAGATAGATAGATAGATAGATAGATAGATAGATAGATAGATAGATAGATACTATCTATCTATCTATCTATATATCTATCTATCTATCTATCTATCTATCTCTCTATCTATCTATCTATCTCTCTATCTATCTGTCTGTCTGTCTGTCTGTCTGTCTGTCTGTCTGTCTGTCTGTCTGTCTGTCTGTCTGTCTGTCTGTCTGTCTGTCTGTCTGTCTATCTATCTGTCTGTCTGTCTGTCTGTCTGTCTGTCTGTCTGTCTTTCTATCTATATATCTGCCTGGCTGTCTGCTGTCTATCTATCTTTCTATATCTATCTATATATATCTATATATATCTATATATTTCTATATAGTTATCCGACTTTATCTGCGTTTAAAAAAAAATAAAAAATTACTTTTATTTTAATTACTTTATCCCCCACCGACATTGTGGTCACTGCTAGATTCACCCTATGGTTTTAAAAACAAATAACTCTTTCCATGGTACGGATGGCTGCCTCACGTGACACAGCTATGATGAAATGCAGTCAAGGTCCCCCCCCCCCCTTTTTTTCTGATCTTAAACGGTGAGCTTAACTGCATGCACTGTCGCCTCGACGATCGATCGTCGGGTGAGTGCAGACGTGTGGTGCACTCCTCGGGCTGTTTGCTGTTTGCAGTACTTTGGTTCATTTACCGCTTCTCTGTGTTGACATCAGCTCACCCCACCCACCCCCCCCAACCTCCCCTCACGTGATTTGTTCAGTGATTATTTCAGAAATGTTCCCCGGGGGGGGGCACATTAGAGGGTTTTTTTTGGGAAGGGGGGAGCAGTGCCAGCAGTGCCTGTTGATTTATTGATATATTTTTGTGAGGGTTTTTTTTGGGAAGGGGGGAGCAGTGCCAGCAGTGCCTGTTGATTTATTGATATATTTTTGCTCCGGTGGGGGGGGGCACTTGGCTTTCCCCGGGGAGTGGTGGGGGTTGGCAGTGCCCTCCCCGGAGATAGAGCTGAAAGAAACCCTGGGTATGTTAGTGAGTGGTGTTGGTTTGTTTTCCCCTTATGACATCACTTCACATCGCTCACAGGCATAGTCTTGCAAGCACTCTCTATGTATCAGGATCTCAACCCAAGAGAAGATGCTTGGAACTTATAGACGCATTGCTAGGCTGACGGTTCAGACATTTTATCCGTTAAAGACTTTCTCTCTCTGTTCGCATTTTCATCTTAAGTGTGGATGGAGCTTTATTATTCTTCTTTTTTTTTTACACACGTGACATTTTAAAGATTTCTCGCTCAGTGTTCACCTGGTGAACGGCTGGAAAAAAAAATCCTGGGTCGACTAAGGCGGGTTGAGACGGTCTCTCGAGCTCTCGTGGTTGACCGCGTCTGCTTCGCGGTTGATTGAACGGGTGGGTGGGGTGAGCTCAGGTCTAAGTTTTGGAAAGTTTTATTCCTAGATACAGATTTAATTCACTTCAACCGAGATTTCGCATGCATAGAAAATAGCTCTAAAAATAAATTCATTCATCCCATGTCAGTTGCATGAAACAAAACGGTTGAAAGGAGGAACTATTTCCATTGAGGAACCACCCCAGAGGCGTATCTAAGAGGGGCCAGGGGGGACAGATGTCCCTGGGCGCCACACTAGTTGGGGCGCCAAAATCTGCTTTGATATTATTTTATTGATGAAAATAATGGGTTTGAGAGTTGAAAAAAAAGAAAAGAAAGGGAGGCGCTTTAAAAGGGATCTCGTCCCCGGGCGCCAAACACTCTGGCTACGCCTCTGAACCACCCCCTTCCTCTCTCCCCACAAACCATTACGATTACATTCCTAATAAATAAAAAGTAATGTTGAAAACATAATAAGTAGAATGAACTGATGACATTTTGTTTTGTAGCAATAACTTTATTGATTGTCAAATAAATTGCGCAGTGAATTGTTTGAATGAACTGACTAGAAAATACTTCAGAAGTTTATGTAGAGGGGGCAGGGGGGCAATCATATGAAATATATACTAAAATGGATAGCACCCAGAAAATTGCTAAACTTACCCATGGGACTTTGTGGGGAAACAAATTCTTATAATACTGTAATTTTTCAAATAGTTACATTGTAATTTTTAAAAAAAATGAATTTGCGATCTGATACAGTCTAATTTTCTTTTTTTAAAAACGTATTGTTTGAAGTGAAGTTCCCGTAATGTTTGGATACCTCACAGACGTCATGTCGACAATGCTGTAGTTGCCAGCAGCCATGATGTTGTTAGCAACGCCGAGAGGAGAAAGGGGCGTAGCTTTGCGGCGGTGTTCCTGGATGCGGCAGGCTGTCCGGTTTGTACTGTCCCCTGCTCGGATTTGTTGGCTATACGACAATAGGACACAGGTATGGGACAATAGGACACATTTATAGGACAATCGGATACAGGTATAGGACACAGGTATAGAACAATAGGACACAAGTATAGGACAATAGGACACAGGTATAGGATGATCGGACACAGGTATAGGATAATCGGACACAGGTATAGGACAATCGGACACAGGTATAGGACACAGGTATAAGACATTAGGACTTAGTACACAGGTATAGAACAACACGACACAAGTATAGAACAATGGGACACAAGTATAGGACAATGTGACACAAGTATAGCATAATAGGATGCACATATGAGAACATAGGACATAAGTATAGAGTAGAGCAATAATGACAAAATTATAGGACAATCGAACTAAAGTATAGGAAAATAGGACACAAGTGTAGGACAATAGGATCAATAATAGGACGATAGGATACAAGTATAAGACAAAAATGTAAAACTATAGGACAATATGAAAGCACAATCATGCAATTGTACCAGAAATTACGATTGTATAACAGTAAGACACGAGAGTCAAATCATCGGGCACAATTATGGTACAATAGAGCACGCTATTTGGAAATATTTGGATTATAGAACACTTTAAGAGGACTGTTGGACACAATAGTTGGACAAAATTATTGGACGCTGTGACGCCTGTTATAAAACAATAGGTGAAATGTAAACAGAACATTGGCTAACTAAAGATAGGACAAATGTAAAACAAATATAGGACTGTAGGGCATGAGCCCAGGACAAATCTAGAACAAGTATAGGACTAGAGGGCGCTATTACAGGACACAGAGAAATCCACAACGATTTAATTGTACAAATCATTTCACGGCATTTAATTGGATCTTCCACATGCAACGTGAATATTGCACAAGACTAGACAAGACAAATAGATATATAGATTACACTCGACCAATATACTACACCAGATAAGAATGCACCATATTATATAAATAAATATACATCAGGGACCGGTGGACAAGTTTCCCATTACACTATGGACCGGTGGACAAGTTTCCCATTACACCAGGGACCGGTGGACAAGTTTCCCATTACACCAGGGACCGGTGGACAAGTTTCTCATTACATCAGGGACCGGTGGACAAGTTTCGCATTACATTAGGGTCCGGTGGACAAGTTTCGCATTACACCAGGGACCGGTGGACAAGTTTCCAATTACACTATGGGCCGGTGGACAAGTTTCTCATTACATCAGGGACCGGTGGACAAGTTTCCCATTACACCAGGGAGCGGTGGACAAGTTTCTCATTACATCAGGGACCGGTGGACAAGTTTCCCATTACACCAGGGACCGGTGGACAAGTTTCTCATTACATCAGGGACCGGTGGACAAGTTTCACATTACACCAGGGACCGGTGGACAAGTTTCTCATTACACTATGGGCCGGTGGACAAGTTTCTCATTACACCAGGGGCCGGTGGACAAGATTTTCATTACATCAGGAACCTACCAGGGACCGGTGGACAAGTTTCTCATTACATCAGGGACCGGTGGACAAGTTTCACATTACACCAGGGACCGGTGGACAAGTTTCCAATTACACTATGGGCCGGTGGACAAGTTTCTCATTACACCAGGGACCGGTGGACAAGTTTCTCATTACATCAGGAACCGGTGGACAAGTTTCAAATTACACTAGGGACCGATGGAAAAAAAATTCTTATTACACCATGGAGCGGTGGATAAATTTTCCATTACATTAGGGACCGGTGGACTACTTTCCCATTACACCAGTGACCATTGGACAAGTTTCCCATTACACCTGGGACCGGTGGACAAATTTACAAAAAGACAATCTTTGATTTTTGAAGTGTCTTATGAAACGAGTCTCAAACATGTAATCGTACTCCCCCCCCCTCCCCGCCTTTCCCTGTTTCAGTTTCTTGACTAGTGTTGTGCGCGGCCCGGCAACGTAAGGCTTGCGGACCGAGCGTCGGGTCCGTGGACCACCATTGGGGTGGGGGGGGGGTAGAGAGATTGGGGGGGGGGTGCTGGTTTCTACTTCACAACACACATTTACCTTTCGGTGCTTGTTTGGTTAAATCCGCTTCACCTAAGTGAAACAAAATAATGTAAATAAATTAAAATTTGTGTTAAAATTTTGTAGAAACTGATCATCTAATAAATAAAGTGAAGCAACACGTTGTTGTTGTTGTTTTTTTGTTGTTTTTGTTTTTTTTGGTGTGTGTGTTTTTGCTAGCTAATAACGTTTAATTTTTAATTTTAGCAAACGTGAGTTATTTAATTTTTCAACACTCGCCATCTTGGTTGCCGTGACCCTCAACCAAGATGGCGGCCGTGTTATACGTCACAGTTACAGCTCATCGCTTTTACCATTTACCAAGGTTTTCACATAAAACTAGGGTTCCCATTTAAAAAAAAAAAAAAATTAAACAAAAATAATCATAGAAATATTACCATTACCCTATTTGTTGCATTTTCCCACAAAACTATTTATCTTTCCATTTGCCTTATTGAAATTTTATTTTTGAAAATAATATCAGTGTTCGCAGCTGATTTTGTGATATATACATCCGATGCCAGCAAGATGTCGAGCCAAAATGAATATAGGATTGCCAGCCGACAGACAAGATGGCATTCTGGCATCTGGTAGAAGACCGAAGGCCTCAATCACTTTCGGCCGAAACCGAAAATAAACAGAAACGTATTTTTTTTATTTCGGCCGAAACCGAAACCACGCCGAAAGTGATTAAATGGCAACTTTCGGCGCCGAAACCAAAACTGAAGCTGAAATTCGGTCAGCCTCTACTTCACATAAGCACACATGTCTTAAAGACTGTTAGACTTCACATAAGCACACATGTCTTAAAGACTGTTAGACTTCACATACGCACAAACGTGTTATTGACTGAAAAACTTCTCATACGTAAATCTCATATTGACTGTAGGACTTCACATACGTACGTGTCTCATTGACTGCACATACGCACATTTCAAATTGATGGACTACACATTTGCACATCTTAAATTGATTGACATATTGACTACACATATGCACATCTTAAATTGATTGACATATTGACTACACATATGCACATCTTAAATTGATTGACATATTGACTACACATATGCACATCTTAAATTGATTGACATATTGACTACACATACGCACATCTTAAATTGATTTACATATTGACTACACATACGCACATCTCAAATTCATGGACTACACATACGCACATTTCCAGAAGATGCCGTAGACTTGCTGCTGCACAACCATTGTCTTCCGGATGACGTCGATAGAACAAGACTGATTAATCTGGTCTAGACATGCCAAGCCTCGTTCAAGAGTTCTGACATGAAATAGGATTAACTTACACTTTAAACCAGGAACTTGTCAAGGCTCTTTAAGAACATTTTCAATATGTAACTATAGGAGCTCCCTTTGACACACGTTATGACTTGTCTCACAACCTCTTACAATCAAACTCCTATTTACCCATCCTACAACCTCTTACCGATCTTACAACCTCTTACACATCTTACAACCTCTGACACATCTTACAACCTCTGACACATCTTACAACCTCTTACGCATCTAACACCCTCTTAACCATGTTACAACCTCTTACACCTCTTACCCGTCCTACGCACCTCTGACCCACCCTACCACCATCTCAACCATCTCAACCATCTCATCGGCTCTCGCCAGTCTTAATAAACCTATTGTAGCCATTCGATAGCTCTATCGAAACCGTACCCACCAATTTGAAATCGGTGTGGACTTGGACAGGACGTCCTTCAGCTCATTCGACACATCTCCAAAGTGAGAGATTTTTTTTTACTGCAGCCCGAGGTAAAGACGTGATTTCCGTAGCTCATCGTGGGCGGAAAGTTATGGAGCTGAAAACAAAACACAACATGTGCATATGATGCTCTTGAACACTGGTGTACTCACTCGCACTGGGTCGGTAAACTTTGCTGTTCGTAGTTGTCCATTAAAGACTTGCACTCGGTGAACAAGCTGTCACAAACGTTGTCGGTAGCTGAGGGAAGAGAGCAATCGAATGTGATATCAAGGGCAAAAAAAAAAAAGGGGGGAGAAATAAAGGTAGAAGCTGTGGGAGAAAAAAAAAAGGGGGGGGGG
>CAXITT010000644.1:346117-357950 GCA_964033795.1 Lymnaea stagnalis | reverse complement strand
GGGGGGGGGGGGGGGGGGGGGGGGGGGGGGTTAAACGATCTTTATACTGGGATCGCCTAAGACATTCCGAAAACACATATTTACGAAGTAGCAATGAAAATAATTATATGGTTGGGTATCACCCCACAACATGAGGAACCCTATTAAAGGTTCGGGGCATTAGGACGGTTGAGAACCACTGTGTCACAGGGATGCAAAGATTATTGGCTTGCTTTACAAGAACAAACAACTCATGGATGGCTGTGTTACAGAAACACATCAATGCTTTGCTAATGGGACATTCCATTTCAATGGGAGATTTTTAACCAAAAAAACATTTTGGCAGGTTTTCCCCAACAGGTAGCATTTCTAGGTAGCATCCCTAGGTAGCATTTCTAGGTAGCATTTCTAGGTAGCATTTCTAGGTAGCATCTCTAGGTAGCATCTCTAGGTAGCATTTCTAGGTAGCATTTCTAGGTAGCATTTCTATGTAGCATTTCTAGGTAGCATCTCTAGGTAGCATCTCTAGGTAGCATCTCTAGGTAGCATTTCTAGGTAGCATCTCTAGGTAGCATTTCTAGGTAGCATCTCTAGGTAGCATTTCTAGGTAGCATTTCTAGGTAGCATCTCTAGGTAGCATTTCTAGATAGCATCTCTAGGTAGCATTTCTAGGTAGCATTTCTAGGTAGCATTTCTAGGTAGCATTTCTAGGTAGCATTTCTAGGTAGCATCTCTAGGTAGCATTTGTAGGTAGCATCTCTAGGTAGCATCTCTAGGTAGCATTTCTAGGTAGCATTTCTAGGTAGCATTTCTAGGTAGCATTTCTAGGTAGCATCTCTAGGTAGCATTTATAGGTAGCATCTCTAGGTAGCATTTCTATGTAGCATTTCTAGGTAGCATTTCTAGGTAGCATTTCTAGGTAGCATCTCGGTGGGGTTTGAGGAAAAGAGATTATCATAGCATCCAAACATTTACTTTTTAATTCTGATATAAATGGGAAGGAGGGGGGGGGAGGGGTGTTTATATCTTCATAAAAACATTTTTATTTACATGAAAAATCCCTGCTTCATTCCATGTCAAAATATGAGGCCACACTTCTATTGCTGCCCACAGATACTACTTACCAGCTTGAGTGCTATTTCTTATTTTTATACCGTTTTTTCTGTTGTTTTATTCGCTGACGAAGGCTTTCTGCCGACACGTTCGCTGTTTTGTTGCGTTTATTTTTTCAGGTTTAACCCTACTCTGTTTTACTCATTTTATTTTGCTTCATTCCCTAGTTTCTACATCTTTCTTCCTTCTTTGTGTTTGAATTTCTTTGTTAATACATAAGTCCTGGCTGTTTCCAATGTTAAGATGCACTGTGAATTTGTGTCGGGCTTGTGAGACTTTGTTAAATAATTCGTCTAGGGGTGTGGAATAGACTAAAGGTTATGAAAGCATAATATATTATGGGTTAAATTACCGAGACTTGCACACTATTGGCATATGTTGCACACATAATGTACACATTATGGCTTAATTTATAGAGACTTGCACATACGGGCCGTCTTAACAGCTGTGGAGGCCCTGGTCACAGAAATGCAACGAGGCCCCTTACTGTCTATATACTCAGGGCCGTGAAGAGATCATTTGGAATTTTGATGCCCTGGACCAGCTCTGACGTTGTCACAACCGCCATGCATAACGATAAATTCATTCGGTTAGTGGGGGTATACTAGAATCTTTAAAAGTCCAACTACGTATACCAAACTAAAGGAAAATCATAATTTTGTCCATTCAAACAATCTATGTATTTACTTGCATCCAGAGCTTATTTTTTAGATCAAGATGTGTAGGTACTGTCAACTTAATTAGGAAGGGAGAATAGATCAAATGCGACCAACCAAACTGGGGGGTAAAGAACCCTATCAATCCCAAGAACCAAAACTAAGACCATCGGTGAACGCTCCTTCTGCTTCCATGGGCCCACGTTCTGGAGCCAGCTCCCCCCTTCCATATACGTCATTGTGAAACCTCGTCCATTTTCAAAAAGTCCCTTAAAACCCATCTGTTTAGGTCCGCCTATGACCTGTGATGCACCTTCCTTGCCCTGCCTCATTTTCTGTCTCGGGTTGATCCTGTAGTTTAGGCCAAAACTTGCCAAAGTGTCCTCGTTTTTATAACCATTTTAATTGTTTCTATAGTATAGTAGTTACTATCCTAGTGTCTCTGGTTTTTCATTTTTATTTTACTTACTTTACGTGCTTTTAATAATTGTAAAGCGCTTAGAGCTTTAAGGTAAGCGCTATATAAAAATGCCTCAATAAATACATAAATAAGGTTTGGAGTGAGGTCCCAGTAAGACTTTCCCTAGAAAATTTTTTTATCAATTCAAAATGATGGGATGCATTTTTGCTCATACATGAATTTAGTTTTGCATCATTCTGCACTTAACCAGCTAGCAACAGAAAAGAAGCTACATGAAATTTAGTTTCCCTAGACTATGCAAGGGCTACACAATTCCTTTTGTTTTCAGTTGTGTCTACATAGTAGTTGTTTCATAATTTTATTTTAGATTTAATTTAAAACGTAAGTAGGTTTTCCCAGGATTTACAGTTACAAGAAATGAGAAAATTCTGTTTTGTAGAAAAGTCTCTATATATTTTTACGGCTTCTTAAAAACGGGTAATGTTTAAAAAAAATATATTGTTAGTTATTTAAAGTATAAAAATAGAAGAAATGAAATTGAAAAGTGGCACTCTGTGTGTTTTGTAGTCGTGAAACGTGATCGTAATTTTTACAAAAGACGTCATATATTTATACATATGTGATTTTTAGGCCTATCTGAGGGAAAAATGAGACAATGTGAATTTCCAAACAAATGCAGTAACTTAAAGAGTTTATTTGCAATTTCTATCTACTATAACGTTCTTCCTTTTAAATTATTAGATAATTAAAGTTTGGGGCCTTTTGTCAGTTTTGTCGTGCCTTTTGACTGTTTGATTTACTCTTTCCCCAACTCCAACCTCTAACCTCCAACCTCTAACCTCCAACCTCTAACCTCCAACCTCTAACCTCAAACCTCTAACCTCCAACCTCTAACCTCCAACCTCTAACCTCTAACCTCCAATCTCTAACCTCCAACCTCTAACCTCCAACCTCTAACCTCCAACCTCTAACCTCCAACCTCTAACCTCCAACCTCTAACCTCCAACCTCTAACCTCCAACCTCTAACCTCCAACCTCTAACCTCTAACCTCCAACCTCTAACCTCCAACCTCTAACCTCCAACCTCCAACCTCCAACCTCCAACCTCCAACCTCTAACCTCCAACCTCTAACCTCCAACCTCTAAACTCCAACCTCTAACCTCTAACCTCCAACCTCCAACCTCTAACCTCTAACCTCCAACCTCTAACCTCCAACCTCTAACCTCCAACCTCTAACCTCCAACCTCTAACCTCCAACCTCTAACCTCCAACCTCTAACCTCCAACCTCTAACCTCCAACCTCTAACCCCCAACCTCTAACCTCCAACCTCTAACCTCCAACCTCTAACCTCCAACCTCTAACCTCCAACCTCTAACCTCTAACCTCCAACCTCTAACCTCCAACCTCCAACCTCCAACCTCTAACCACTAACCTCCAACCTCTAACCTCCAACCTCTAACCTCCAACCTCCAACCTCCAACCTCCAACCTCCAACCTCTAACCTCTAACCTCCCACCTCCAACCTCCAACCTCCAACCTCCAACCTCTAACCTCTAACCTCCAACCTCTAACCTCCAACCTCTAACCTCCAACCTCTAACCTCCAACCTCTAACCTCCAACCTCTAACCTCCAACCTCTAACCTCTAACCTCTAACCTCTAACCTCTAACTCTAACCAAGAAAATTATCAATGGATTTTTTTTTAAAATTGACAATTTATGAAAAGAAACTTTTTCTAAAGTTTAAAGGTAGTAAAAAAAAATTGAATTGATGTGAGAATCGAAAAACTTGTGTAAATAAACTGGAGAAACGGTCATGCCCGCTGGTACAAAACTAACTAAAAACAAAATAAATGGAAAATATTTCAGTATTCACTAATAATATTGGCAGCATCATACCCCTAGAAACATGAGGTGCTCTAGAGGGGTACGATTTCCTATAGGCGTGAGGCTCCTTAGAGGCGTGAGGCTCCTTAGAGCCATGAGCCCCCCCCCCCCCCAAGCATGAGTCATGAAGCCTAGAGTTAGAGGCTAGAGAGCTAGAGGCGTCATGGTGAGACCCTGGGCAAGTGCGCAGTGTGTCCCTGCCCTAAGACGGAACTGCTTTTCTACACTAATTTCACTACTGGAAAGCGGTATGGCTAGGGTTATTACGACTAACATCTTAATGTAACATGGTAACATGATTGTAAACACAAATTCTTTCTTTATTTTATATGTTCGATTCATATCTGGAAGAAGTAAAATTGTTGAGGGGAGTTATTTCCCTTTAAGAAATTTCTATCCAACGTGTGATTCGCATTTATAATATTAATTCTGGAATGTGCCGATATTATCGTGGATATCGTGCTGTCCACTGACTTTTCAAACAAATTAATTTGTCAAAATCTTTCAATGTTCCTTAATAATATGTGCAGCAAGACGAATCTGAAAGAATGAGTCGCCTAGAAGCGCAAGCCCCCCCCCCCTTACAAGCGTGAGGCCCTGGACCAGTGCTCAGTGGGCCCTTGCATGATGCATGCCTTAAGACGGCCCTGCTTACACATTCTGGTTTAAATACAGAGACACAAACACTACTGGCATATGTTACAGACACTAACACACCACTGGCATATGTTACAGAGACTAACACACCACTGGCATATGTTACAGAGACTTACACATCTGAAACATCATTTTGAGCTGGTTCAGCTGTTGCGTGTTCATCTTTTTCTCGGTGCCTTCTGGGCAGGTCAACAATACCTGTTCAAAGCATTTTATAGCCTTCGACAACGACCTGTGAGAAGATAATCATTATTATAAATTATTGGTGAGTTTAAAAATCATGTTCAATTGCTGGCTCGGGTAGATTGTGTTAAAAAATCGTGACAGATTAATGGTGTGCTTACGTCACGTTAATGTACTGGTGTGCCAACATGACGTTAATGTATTGGTCTGCTTACATTAATGTAATGTGTGCTTACATCAAGTGAATTTATTGGTGTGCTTACATCACGTTAATGTATTGGTGTGCTTACATCACATTCACGTAATGGTGTGCTTACATCACGTTAATATAGTGATGTGCTTACATCACGTTAATGTATTGGTGTGCTTACATCACGTTAAATTATTGGTGTGCTTACATCACGTTAATGTATTGGTGTGCTTACATCATGTTAAAATATTGTTTCGAGAATGGGAAAACAACCTCACTATCTTGTCACACATTTTTTTTTAGCTTGGATACTGTGTCCGGGGGGGGGGGGGGGGGAACAAACTAAACGAAATTAAAATAAAACAAATTAAATCATCTTAGTTTCATTTTGCTACAAACAGTTGAATTTTCGAAATAGGAAAAAAATTATTTTTTTTAAAGTAATCTTACTCGCAGTTTTCCTTGGTTGGGGCCCCCTCAGATTTAAGATTTGGCAACATGTTCTGGCATTTCATAAACTTGACAGCTGAACAACCTGTGGTGGAGCCTGGTGGACGGAAAATGTTCATCAAATATAGAAAGGGGAAAAAAATGAAGCTGTCCGCATTTGTTTTGTTGTTGTTGTTTCTTTAAATTTGTTTTTTTAAGCAAATAACGCTTTAGCTCCTGGGTGTCAAACTCAATCAGTCGGCGGGTCAAAACTCAAATCACACGTGGGATTTTGGGCTAAACGGGATAAACATTAAATTAGCAGAAAATGAATCTTTTAAAAAAAAAAAAAAAAAAAAAAAAAAAAAAAAAAAAAAAAAAAAAAAAAAAAAAAAAAAAAAAAAAAAAAAAAAAAAAAAAAAAAAAAAAAAAAAAAAAAGCATTAAAATAAATGAAAGCAGAAAAAAAAAAAAGTTTTAATAATAAAAAAAATCATTGATTGTCAGACCCATTTTTTTTGTTATTATGCCTATATGTCAGAGGTTGGATGTTTGGCACATTTTCTTGGCTATAAAAACAAGTAAGGCGTTCATGTTAGGTAGTAACGTTCTGTGACAGTGAGAGTCTCATGATGGACTGGAAGATTTTATCAGTGAGACGACTCCTGTGTGATTTTTTTTTTTTTTTGATAATCTTCATCACAGAAAACAGCTGCCCACACAGATGTGTGCTACCCAACATGCTGAAGCCACACGTAGACGAGGCTGCGCCATCTCTTCAGGAATTAAACGAGTGAACTGTGCAGGCCCGACTGTGCCGTACTTTGCCTTTAAGTGTCCCTTTACACTGCAGCTCTATTAGCTCCATCAGCAAATTTTTACAGGTGCAATGTCCACGTCTGTGACAAATGTGTTACGAAACCGGTCGAAATGACATTCCTGTGCTTCAAAGTCGCTAAAATGCCGTGCGAACTCGGCGCGGAGTAAGCTAAGTTTTTCAGCAAAGAGTGCATTGGGAAACGCCATAACGTTAACTTGGCTATAAGTGTACGCCGTTCAAGACCTCGCGGGCGTGATTTAATAGTACGGCCGGCCGGATTTGGCCCGCGGGCCTTGAGTTTGACACGTGTGCTCATGTTTGTTTGTTTTTTAAATGGCTCGCTGAACTTGTTGGATTATATCCCTTTGACTAAAAATCATTCATCGCTGAAGCGGACTGAAGAGCTAGCCAACCACTTTCTTGACATGTGTACACTTCTTGGTGCACCATCTGTCTCGGTGCACCATCTGCCTTTGGTGCACCATCTGTCTTGGTGAACCACCTGTCTTTAGTGAACTATCTGCCTTTGGTGCACCATCTGCCTTTGGTGCACCATCTGTCTTGGTGAACCATCTGTCTTTCGTGAACATCTGTCTTGGTGCACCAGCTGTCTTGCAATCAGACAAGGGACGTGAATTTCTCAAATCAAATTGTTTCTATAAGTCTTTCAGATTATTGGCCACAGCTTAAGGTTTGTGCATGGGAAGCCCAGCCATAGGAAATGTAGAATGTGCGAATCACAATGTCGAAAATAAGCTAACGACATGAATGCAGCAGTCCTATGGAGTGTTGCTCTACGGTTTGTTCATGCTGGTATCAAGATGTCTTCCTTGTGAGGCTATTGGGGGGTGGGGTGGGGGGAAGGTGTGGGGGGACGCAGAGCAATCTGAGTAGAGGTTGGGTTAAACTAAACCTTTCAAATCTACCTCAAGAAGTAACGTCAAGATGGTTTAAGTCAGTTTCAGAACCTACTTCTGCTCTTTCTACAGCACCTCACGATCTCTTACAGATCTACTTCTATACCCACTCAAACATGTGTGGTTGTCGAGAAGCCTACAGGTCCTTCATCCCGTGCAAAAATCAAATCTCCACGACTGTTGAAGAAAACGGGGTGTTCCACTTCTAAGCTACGACACACATCTGCAGAGTCTACCTCAACACCACACGTTATCTACATGTGCTACTGACAGACGTGCTGCTAAATCAACTACACCGGTTGACGAATCTACAGATGGAACATCTAGATTCATAAATTCTTAATATCTTGTGTGTGCTTGGAGGCAGCAAGTACAGCACATCAGTGTACACGCCGGAAACGTAAAATGCATGTTATTTGTGGTCATAGTACTAATGGCGAAGAGTCGCTATAGGACGATGTCATCATAGATGTGCAAGGCGATGTCATCATAGATGTGCAAGGCGATGTCATCTTAGATGTGCAAGGCGATGTCATCTTAGACGTCCACGGCGATGTCATCTTAGATGGGCAAGGCGATGTTATCATAGATGTGCAAGGCGATTACATCATAGATGGGCAAGGCGATGTCATCTTAGAAGTGAAAATTTTAATTGTTATATGTGTGTTACCCCTTGTTTGTTCGCTGACACATACCCGGTACCTTGTTTCACAAATTTTGGAATAAATTAAAGATAGCTAACCATTGGAAAGGCAACAGTGTACGGCTAGACTGACTAACTCTGTTTCCCCCATCTCTTTCAGAGCTCTAAGGATGGACGGAAACAAGAGACACGACTGGCACAGAGATGTTGGACAACGATAGACAATCAGAAAGACATCCTTCAGCTCAGATGTACTAAAAACGGATTACAGAAGACATTGTGTTGTTATTGGAAGATTAATTTATTTCACCAAAGGCGTTGTGCCTTTGATTGGAAAAGTAAATCTATTCACCAAAGGCGTTGTGCCTTTGATTGGAAAAGTAAATCTATTCACCAAAGGCGTTGTGCCTTTGATTGGAAAAGTAAATCTATTCACCAAAGGCGTTGTGGCTTTGATTGGAAAAGTAAATCTATTCACCAAAGCCGTTGTGCCGTTGATTGGAAAAGTAAATCGACTCACAATAGGTGCTGTACTGTTGATTGACCCCAGCCAGCCCGCTGTCGATGCTGGCCCTGAGCCCGGGGCATCTCCCTTTCATGGCTTCGAGGCAGGTCTTGACGTCACCAAGGGTCCTGCAACAGAGATTGGTCAAAACGACAACGAAAATGAGTGACGTCATGTTTTGCCGGAAAGCCAATGATGAATACGTCTTTTTATTTTATAACGTTTCTGTTGAATTCGGTTGTTGTTGTTTTTTTTGTTTTTTTTGTGTTTTTTTTTGTTGTTGTTTTTTTCTTTGGGGGGGGGGAGGAGGAGATGTGGCATTTTAGACACCAGGGTCTCTCTACCGGTTATATGTGGGCCATCTGGTCCACTTGTGAGATTTGGACTATTTGGGCCGCTTCTGTCTGTGAGATTAGGGCCATTTAGTCACTTCTGTCTGTGAGGTTTGGGCAATATTGGCCACTTCTATCTGTGAGATAAGGACAATTTTGTCCGCCTCAGTCCGTGACATGAGGACAGTTTTGTCCGCCTCTGTCTGTGAGATAAGGACAATTTTCTCCGCTTCTGTCTGTGAGATGAGGACTATTTTCTCCGCTTCTGTCGGTGAGATAGGAACAATTTTAGTCACTCATGTCTGTTAAATGTGTGAAATATCGACCGCTCTATCAGTAAGATTTGGGAAACTTTGCCAGCCTCTGTCTGTGAGATTTTGGATATTTTGGCGCCCCTGCATTATGATGACACGTGAGAAGCCATCGCTTTTTTTTAATTGAGGGCGCCATCATCCTTCTTTGGTTAAAGCGCCATGTTTCTGAGGTACGTCTGCCTGTAAAGAGCCCTAGGTAGGTTGTGTTGTTTTAAGGCCGGCGTATCTTGTCACGGGCGCAAGACTCTTTACATATTCTTCACTCCCGGCGCCAGATGTTTTCCAAAACACCACAACATCATTAAATAGAACATTTTTCTGTTTAAAAACTTAGAGCAAGCGAAAGGCAGATTTCTAAAAATGTAATCTTTTGATGAATAACCACAAAAGGTGATGAAGACCAGTGTTGGGGCAGGGCGATGTCAAAGATGTTAGGGCATGGCGATGTCATTGATGTTAGGGTATGACGATGTCAATGATGTTAGGGCATGGCGATGTCAATGATGTTAGGGCATGACGATGTCAACGACGTTAGGGTATAGCGATGTCAATGACGTTAGGGCAGCGGTTCTCAACCTGTGGGTGGCGACCCCTTTGTGGGTCGCGTGATATTTTCCAGGGGTCACCTAAGACCATCTGAAAACACATATCCTTTCAGCATTGAAGTAGCAACGAAGATAATTGTGTGGCTGGGGGTCACCAGGATACAAAAAAGTGTATTAAAGGGTTGCGGCACTAGAAAGGTTGAGAACCACTGCGTTATGGTATAGCGATGTCAATGACTTAGGGTATAGTGATGTCAATGAATTTAGGGTATAGCGATGTCAATGATGTTAGGGCATGGCGATGTCAATGATGTCAGGGTATAGCGATGTCAATGACGTTAGGGTATAGCGATGGCAATGACGTTAGGGTATAGCGATGTCAATGATGTTAGGGTATAGCGATGTCAATGACGTTAGGGTATAGCGATGTCAATGACGTTAGGGTATAGCGATGTCAATGATGTTAGGGTATAGCGATGTCAATGATGTTAGGGTATAAAGATCTCAATGATGTTAGGGTATAGTGATGTCAGTGACGTTAGGGTATAGCGATGTCAATGACGTTAGGGTATAGCGATGTCAATGACGTTAGGGTATAGCGATGTCAATGACGTTAGGGTATAGTGATGTCAATGATGTCAGGGTATAGCGATGTCAATGATGTTAGGGTATGACGATTTTATGTTGGGACAAGATGATGTCATTGATGCTAGTGCATGATGATGTCAGTGATGTTAGGGCATGATTATGTCAATGGTGATGGGGGATGAAGATGTTATGATGTCAATGGTGTTAAGGTAAGATGATGCTCTAATACCAGTGGTCAATTCGATGTGAAATGAATGGAGCCACTCACTTGCAAGCCTGCTCTGGTTTGTTGAAGTCCATCTGTGAACCGCTCAGCGGCCCTATGCACTTCTGCATGTGGCTGACGTCGCATTTGTTGGCGCCTAGGCAGCAGGTTAAGATAAAGAATTGGGTCACTTTTCAATGGTGGTACAAACGTCACGTTTCGTTCGATAACAAACAAACAAAAAAAAGACTCGTTTAGGGCTATAGTCACATTTCATTGCGCTGTACAACAGACTAATTTTATTTGAGATATGGTCACATTTTGTGTCACTGCACAACAGACTAATTTTAATAGGGATATGGTCACATTTCGTTGCGCTGTGGAACAGACTAATTTTATTAGATGATATGGTCACACTTCATGCCACCGTTCAACATAATAATTTTATTAGAGGATATGGTCACATTTCATTGCGCTGAACAACAGACTAATGTTATTAGAGGATATGGTCACATTTCATTGCGCTGTACAACAGGCTAATTTTATTAGAGGATAAGGTCTCATTTTGTTGCGCTGTACGGCAGACTAATTTTATTAGAGGATATGGTCACAATGTGTGCGTCCATACAGCAAACTGAGATCGATGATTAAGTGCAACTCCGCGATACCACAAATGTGCGACTCCACGGAGTCGATTCTCCGCTCAGCGGCGTAAGGTGGGGCGGCCATGACACACACAACGGTACCACTGACAATCAATATCTCAAAGATCTCTCTGTAATACAACTGTACGTGTGTGGGGAGGGGGGGGGGGGAGGGGTGAGACAGGGGGGGGTCTCCGCTCAGCGGCGTAAGGTGGGCGGCCATGACACACACAACGGTACCACTGACAATCAATATCTCAAAGATCTCTCTGTAATACAACTGTACGTGTGTGGGGAGGGGGGGGGGAAGGGTGAGACAGGGGCGGGTAATGAGATGGTCCGGGGTATGACGTAATGTTTCTCGTGACTCATCGGGGCCACATTTAAACAAGGACTGCTCGGTTGGAGTCATAATGTGGAGTCATTACGGGGAGATATATGGGGGAGTCATAACGTGGTGTCATTACAAGGAGTCATTTTTTAGAGTCATTATGTGGAGTTATTTATCATGTGGAGTCATTACGTGGAGTCATAACATGGAGTCCTTATATCGGGTCATTATGTTGAGTCATTATATCAGGTCATTACATGGAGTCATTACATGAAGTCATTACCTGCAGTCATTACATCCAGTCATTACATGCAGTCATTAAATCAGGTCATGATGTGGAGTCATTAATTGAAGTCATTAATTCGAGTCAATAATTGGAGTCATTGTAAGGACTCGTGACGCTGAATTCATAATGTCCTTCTCCTGGCGTTGTACTCTAGACTCTAGGCCACTCGAGACATGCCCCCCCCCTTG
>CAXITT010000644.1:292960-322372 GCA_964033795.1 Lymnaea stagnalis | reverse complement strand
CCCCCCCAGAAAAAATAAACCGTCCTTGAAAGCGTCCGTTCTAAATCATCATTTGGTCACCCTAGCAGGGCTGCCACTCACTTTTTAAAAATTTCCCGAGATTTAGTCAAAAAAATTCCCAAGATTTCCCAAGATCATACAACTATATAAGAGTTGTTTTTTTTTTAAAAGGGGTTTTCTATGTAATTAATGTAATAATAATAGATAAATTAATGCGCCTGAAACACATTGTACGTTAATTGACTGAAATTTATTGAAAAAGACATTTTTTAAAATGTTTATCACATAAAAGAAATAAACAATTTGTTTAAAAAAAATAACTTACATTAATTTATAATCCAAAATATCAGTACACACTGGAGTTAGGCTACTAAATATTAACTCCGAATTCTCTGGTAAAAATATCATCTATAGTACATGTGTATGTAATAGAAGTCACTTGGATAAAAAAGCTTACAAGGCTAATCAACACAGTTTCCTTTTACAAGGGCAAAAGGTTCTTCATCAAAAAATGATTTTTCTTATTGTAAGTCTGTTGATTAGCAGTGGGGTTTGCAAAGCAATTAAGCAAAAGTTATTAATAATAATTGTAGTTAAAATGGATTGATATTTTTATGAAAACAATTAGTATTTTTATTCTTTCATGTAAATTTACATTATAATGATTTTTTTCAAAGTTATTTTAAAGGAATTGTTCATTTATAATCCTACAATGTATAATTTTAATATCTTAGTTACATATGTGTCAATCCACAAATATATTTTACAATTGATGAAAATCAGGCTGGATTTTTTACAGAAGTATTATATTTTGATCACATTGTAGAAGTAATTGAAATAATATAAATTTACTATGGATTCTTGATTGAAATCTATCGTTCACTCTTTGGCTTGTACTGTTTTACGTATGGTTGCTAATGTCTAATAGCCTAATGATAAAATTGCCGAGCCTACCGCCCCCCCTCCCCTGTTTGTAAACATTCAACACCTGAATGTAATTTGTAAATCTTCAACTTTAAAAAGGGAGAAAATTAATTTTTTCTTAATTGAATTGTTAATAATTCACAATATTAACTTTAATTTCAGAAGAGTTTTTATTTATTTATGAGTGGTTTTAAAAAACAAACCAGAAAAGAAAATGAAAACAATTTTTTCCTTGCTACTTTAAAAATTATTTTGCTTTATTTTCACTTTATTTTTTTTATCACTTATATTGTTTGTGTTGTTAAAAAAATATAATAAAATCCCCCCCCCCCTCCCCCAAGGTTTTGCCTGATTTCAAAATTATTCCTCAGATCCCAAGGGGAGTCGTGAATTCCCAAGATCTTGGGAAATTTCCCATGGTGTGGTAGCCCTGCACCCTAGGGCAGGGGGGACTGTAGCTAACTCACAGACGATCGTCTAAGACGGCGACCCCAATTCTACAGCTGTTGATTGCGAGTGTCATTCCGCACACCTGTTCTCCAAGGACACCCACCCCCCCCCCCCCCTTGTGATAATGTTGCAGAGCTTGGATAGGGCAGCGGTTCTCAACCTGTGGGTCGCGACCCCTTTGGGGATCGCGCGACCCTTTCCCAGGGGTCGCCTAAGACCATCTTAAAAACACATAACCTTACAGCTATGAAGTAGCAACGAAAATAATAGTGTGGCTGGGGGTCGCCTAGGCACGATAAACTGTCATTAAGGATCGCGACATTAGGAAGGTTGAGAACCACTGTGATAGGGGATGTCCTTATGCTAAAATAACAAGGGATGGGATGTGTGCATTGAGGAGAGGGGTGGGCTTGAAATTACAATTTTTATTTATTAAAAGTGTCAAAAAAAGTTTGACACTTGAGGCAGCAGGTGTTACCGACTTTCCCATTTGATGACCCTAACGAGCTTAGACTCTATAACAAATCGGTATTTTTTTAAAGGGGAATAATGAAGATTTTAAAATATTTAAAAAGGAAGTACATTTAAGAAACATGATAAATTTAATTTAAATTTTGCTTAGCTTTAAAGTTACATTTTTTTTTTATTTTACTTTTTTAAAGGATGATAAAATATGAACGGAAAAAAAGGAATTTTATCCAAAAAAAAGCATTTGTTTTTATTTTTTTTTGGAGGGACGGACACATTGTTTTGCAGATGTGTATCAGATATCATTATAAAATAATATTTAGGTGAAAGCGCAGGTCACATTATCACAGTCATTGCTAAAAATAAAGTTACTGGTGAAATTTTACGTGGTTCAAACTCGAAATCAGATCAGCATAAAATGAAATGTATTTAAATAATAATTAATTAGACGGTAAAAAATTGGGGCATCATTTTAAAAAAAAAAGAAATAACCTACCAAGTAAATTGAGATTTATGTTTTTAGGAAAAACTGTTTTTTAAAAAATAATAATATCCATTATGCCTATTTCCTGATAACTAGCTGATGTATGATTACGACCACAAACTGTAAA
This sequence comes from Lymnaea stagnalis, assembly GCA_964033795.1. Lineage (NCBI taxonomy): Eukaryota > Metazoa > Mollusca > Gastropoda > Lymnaeidae > Lymnaea > Lymnaea stagnalis. Next base: position 319,919 of record CAXITT010000644.1, on the reverse strand, counting down.
TGGGTGGAAGGAAGAGGGGTGTTAAGATCGTACAGCTGTTTTGTGCTTTTTATCAATTTCAAGGCCCTCTCAGATCCTATGAAATATGTACTCTCCGCGGTCAGCCGGAAGAAATAGTTACCGGTATGTCTTAAAATTAGGTCATACAAAGCAAATAAACTCGACTGATTGGGGGGGGGGGGGGCATATTATATAGCATGCACCGGTACGAATTAAAGTCAAATTATCCCCCCTCACCACTGTAGAACGCGTACTTTTTTTTTTTTTAAATTGTTAACGAACACTTTTCCCAACTATTACGTTACAATGAGCTTTCGGGACCCACCGCCCCTCTCAGTCCGCCCCAAGCGTCATCCTTATTCAAAATCCCCCACCTCCCCTTTCAGTCGGTACATAATATAACGAAGGATGGTTCCAACTTAAAAAAAAAAAATTACAACCAATCATTTTTCTCGGTCCATTCGCTGCCAGATCTTTGGTAGAAAGGGCTCAAACTCCAACAATCAAAATTATTTAACTTTTTTTTTTAAATCAGAAAATTACCCAAATACTTTTCACCTGGCCTCTGAAAATCGTAGTTTTGGCGGGTCTCGGCGTACAATCGTAAAAGACATCTAAAAATCTTACATTGTACGCCAAAATCGTAAGAGTAAACAGGTCTGCTTTTAAAATTGGGCAAGAATTAATTGTCTAAACTACCCAGGCTTATCTTACCAAGTTTCTGAAGCAGTTCATCTGGGACTCTGTCTTCATTAGCATTCATCAATATGTCACTAAATGAATGATGCACTTCCTGAACTTTAAAACAAAACAAAAAAAAAGTCATAGACATAAAAATCCACAGCTGAACAAATATCCACTGAACATGAATAAACAATAAAGAAATATTCTTCTGAACCAAGTTTTTTTCTTTGAAATTTCAATCACAATTAAGTTCATGAATAAAACCCTCATAGTAGCAAAAAGAAAGTTTTTGAGCAATACATGTAGTGATATATTTGTCTTCATTAGTATAACTAATTGATTTCAGTGACTATCAGAATGAAATGCATGGATTTTTTTTCTTTATTAATTTTACGCTTACCATATGGTACGTGAACAGGGACTTCGGGTCCTGTTATTACGTTAGCAGTAGAGTCCTTTTTAGGTATCTGTGAACACGTTTCTATACAGGAATGTTAACAAAATTCAAATTAATTCACAATACGGCATTCCCTTTTAATAAATGCAAGAACAAAACATATTTTATAAATCATTGGAAACTGTTCAGCATATTCAGATGGAAGCATTAAAAAACTTAAGAAGTGACATTGTAAATTATAGAGGGAAAACACAAATAACATGGATAAACAATGGAAATATAGAAATCAACAACAGAAACATGATTAGAAAGTTAGAAACATTACAATTATAGATAGAAAACATGAGAGGCCAAAATTCTATATAGAGATGTGATAAGACTTTATGAAAAAAATTAAAAATCTGTTGGAATACAGTGTAAAAAGATGATTGTAAACCTGAATTAATGAGTTCAACTCTTTTTTTATTTTAACAAACAACGACCTCATGTGATTTGGTCTTTAATTATTTATTCTGTTAAAGGCTCTTGTCATAAAACACATCATAATTATATGTTATTTTTGTCTATGTTCATTTTTTTTATATGTTTTTAATTTTAACGAAAAACTCGGTTTCCCTCCACAGGTTGGAAGAGTCATGTCCGTGAGTAGTTATGAATCGTTCTAAGACTTAGTTATAGAAGGCTCCTTACCTCTGTGGGCTTTGCAACAGGCCAATGAGCAACTGTGAGGAAAAAAAGTTTTTTTGTCATTTCAATAATATAATAGAGACATTTTTTAATTTTTTTTATTATTTCCAGTTACATATTAAGTGACTTTTAACACTATTTGATTGGCTATTGGAAATCAATTATTTAAAAAAAATTTTTTACTATAAATTACCCCAGCAGTTACAAGATATAAATGATCATTAATTTTAACTCATTATTGTTACAAAGGGAGGTCAGTTTGATTTTTAAAGATATATGATGGCTGAATTTTTACGCTGGAGAAATACTTGTCTTGTGTTTAAATTGTTCTAGTTGTAAAATGTTGTCTTGGTTAGAATATTTGTTTACTTAGGCGCTGAAATTGAATATGTATAATGTAGGCCTAATAAAAAAAATTTCAATTGATATAGATCAAGCCTGCACAACGGCGAGCCGTCATACTTTATGAAAAACATGTGCAGGCTGGAAGAAAATAGGACAGGGAGGAAGGCTATTAAAAAATAACAATAATAAAGAATATTTCGTTACTTCGCAGGCCACAAAGTGGTTGCTGGCAGCATCGGCCTGCGGGCTGTATGTTGTGCAGGTCTGATATAGATCAATAAAAGAGTCTTATCTTATAATTACTGAACTTATCGGCATATAACACGCACTTTTTCTCACTGAAAATAGGGCGCAAATGATGTGTGTGTGTTATACGCCAATATTATGTTAAGGACCCATAGTACATACCGCATAGCGGCACGAATGGTGCGTGTTATATGCCTGTGCGTGTTATACGCCGATAAATACGGTATTTATGACTATGGCTATTGGAAATCAATTATTCCATAACTTATTTATCATAAATCACCTGATACTATAATTAAAAATTATATATGACTATGTACTATGCTATTAACAATATTAAACAATGTAGAAATAGTATTAACAGAATTTAAGAGTGCTAAAACTTTTAAAGTTAAAGCATTGGTCAGGGCAAGCTTTATTCTTGTGCAAATGTTGAAAGTTTAAAATAAGTAGTCCAAAATCAATATTATTTTTAATTTTTATGAGGATACCTTGCCTCACACAGACAAAACTATATATATTTAATGGACGCTAGACTTGATAAACAGAGCATCCATATTGCATTTTTAAAATTTACTGATAATATATTGATAAAGCCAATAAAATAAAATAATGCACAGTATAAGAATAAGTTACAATTTATTTGCAATTGCATTTAATAATAGTGACAATAATAGATAAATAATACTATAGACTATAGTTAATTCACTATAGTAATAGTATACTGTTAAAGAATAAATTTTAATTAATTAAAGTAACACAAGATAAAATTAATTTTAAACTTAGACATTTTAAATAAATTGAAAATAAAATAATAGAAATAGTTGTACAAAAAAATTATCATTTAAAGAGTTATGGCGGGATCAGCGAAAATTAAATGAAATCATGTCACAAAATGTGGAGGTACAGTGTAACAGTCCAGTAGCTTTTAGTAGTCATAGCCATAATTAATACTTAGGGTAAGCCATACATAGTTATTAGTTGTATACTAGACTAATGACTAATGTATACATTTCATTTTCTCATTCTGATTTACGCTAATTCTAATTTACGGTGATTCCTGAGACTGAGTGAAGTAAGTGATTTTTTCTCATCATTCATTCATTCTCAGACTTAATTTAATCATTCAGGTACTCCGCCGAAGCAAGGGACACTCCTATTAAATTTGTATCGGAAATGGGCGTCGGCGCAATAGAATATGAGTTTTTAATTTTTTCATGAGCCATGAGCATGTAATTTTAATAAATTAGGAGTCCTTTTGGCCCATAATTAAGGTCTGACACCGCCCATTAACGTTAAGAGAAATGTTGAACTACATTCCGACATTCCCATTGAGTTAATTTTTTCTTTATATCAATGTTAAGAAAGGAAAATTGTATGTCAATATAAGGCATCTTCGCATTAAAAAATTTGGTCTAAATATTCAAAGTAGGTCTTTCATATTAAAAGTAGGCCTGTATAATTTGTTGAAGTGCATGTGTGCAAAATTTCATTGAGATAGCTCATGAAACATTTTCACAATTCTCCTCAAGGTTGATCTCATTATGCAAAGGTCGCACAGGCCATTTTGGATTAGTGATCTCGCCCCCTTTTAAATGGCGGAAAACGCTGATACTTAGCTTAGGAAATATTCATTATTATCTCTATATACATCAAACTATTTGATAACTTGTGTTTCAGAATGCATTTTGAAGACATTTAAATTTAAACTAGAATTTTTAAATTTGAGCTTTAAAAACCCGGTAGTCCAGTAGAGTCCATATTATTAACGATCAGAATTGACCGTGTGAAAAAAGTCATGGGAAACCATTCACAGCCATTTGCATTCATAATGCTATGCCGTAGTACTACCGACTACTTCAAGTTTCTTTCATAAGAGTTTGCTGTGTGCAAAAACTATTAACACCATTGGCAGCATTGGTCAGGGAAAGCTTTAGTTAATTAGTCATGTGCCAAAGTTGAAAGTTCAAAATAAGTAGATCCCAAACAACATTTTAGGGGATGCGTTGCCTTATATAGACTATATAGTATAGCATATACCGGTATAATGGACGCTGAAGATTTGGTAAACAGAAAAGCCATATAATAATACATTATATTAAATTTACTGATATAAATAGTGCATAGTTAATAAGCTAAAATTTATCTATAATTGTTAACATTATTAAACTTATTTTTTTAATACTGCATTAGTTCTGAAAATAAAATTATCATTAAAACAAGAGTTATATAAGAACAGCGGAATTGGGTACCAGAAAATGAAAATGGAGATGCGGTCCATGTTAAAAAAGGACAAATTAAGTCGTACTTTAAAAATTCATAACTACAACAGCTAAAAATATGATTTTAGTGTTATAATTCTTTAAAAAATTAGCTCTATTCAACTATGCCATTGGTTTATTTTTACAAAAAAGTTTTAATTTTCTAATCAAAGTACCCAAGTTGTCCCAAGTCCCAAGTAACTCTCATTTCCGAGTCATTTCTCATTCACAAAATTTTGTATCATTAAATATTAGCTTTATACTTACTATCGCTCTAAACATTTTGGACATTTATATTTATTGGTTGGAATATTACACACTGTGCAAGTTGACATTTTTTAAAATGTTCGCATAAAGTAATAAAAAAATCGAGATTATTGCTTATCAGTAGCAAATATCATGAACCACATTGTTTTTATTTGATTCCGGATAAACTTTTTAATATTCGGAGTGGCTCCATCCATCATTTAATCAAAATGAGAAATATTATTTGGTTTTTTTTTCCAGAAACTTTTCTATGCTGATCACCGAAAGTTTAATACTTATACCATAATGCGGTGTAGACTTTAACTTCTAAAAAGTATTTAATTTCAAGCTTAACTAATTTTATGTCCAAATGTCACTACAACTAGCGTGGATTTAGTATTAAGATGTACATATATTTATAATTATGTATTGGATCACACTAAGGGAAATAATAGAAAGTTATTCTAATTTATGTCATCCAGTCAAAGCTGTAGTGTGCTTAAGCTCCTATCGATTGGTACACGTTAAACGGAATCATCCTTAGCACTAGTTTGGTCGAGACGGCTGGGGGCGGACTTGGGTGCACTAAATGACCTTGTCTTGCCATGGCCTCAGCGATTAACTGATTATTTATCATAGTGATAGCCAATATGCCTACAAGTAGTCATCCAATAGTTAATAGTTGCAAATGAAATATAAGAACAAGGCATCTTAAACTTGAATTAATCGACAGTTCAATAAGATTTGGACGTTTAGATTTAGAGCCTTCTTCAGCAAACCAGACAAATAGAAGTAAAACAAGTAACAGAAAACAGTTTTAAAAAAAAAAACTTTTGAGATTTCCTTTGTAGTTGCATACCATCCGTAAATATCGTCCGTAATAACTGCCTTATTGTGCCTAGACGTTCATATTAAAGTTAAAGAGTCCGTAAGAACTTAAAAATTTAAAAAATAATAATAATTTTAAAAATTACCTTTCTTTGGGGCTTTTGAAGCGAAACTACAGAACTTGAATACTTTGTTTCATGTTTTTCTTTCCTCCCTTGCTTGTTTTAAACTTGTATGATCATAAGCGGGAGAAATTAAACAACGATGAAGATGCTATACAATAACACTACACATATGATTTTGCGACATAAGCAGAACCATCGTGTGACTTTTGGAAACCAGCTGCCCCTTTTCGATTTTATGCCCCCTGATAGCAAAAATGATTGTTAAATTTGTTTCCACTTGACAACTTTGGGGCCCTTAAATATGTGAGTATTGTGAGGCCTCACGACTGCTTCAACATCACAACTTCGGGCTCCTTAAATATTCAAGACCCCTGCAGCCACAGGGCCCACGTGATGGATCTGACTTGACCCTTACCAAACCCCTCACCTCTCCACTGTTTCGTTACCACTATTCTATTTCTCCCACCATCTACTCTACATCCCCTTAAACGGTTCGCCCTTACTTAACCACTATTCTCTTTCTCCCACCATCTACACTACAGCCCCTTAAACGGTTCGTCCTTACTTAACCTCACCTGCTGCAAAGCTGAAGTGAAGACACGGCTCCAGAAAAATATTTGGGCTGGAACTGGGACTGTGTAATCGGCTATAAAAATTGACTTCTCCAAATAATTTTTTAAGTGTGTTTGCTCTATATAAATTTGTTTAAATTTGTATTGGGAAATTGTTCAATTCACTGGTGTTATCTGATATTTCAAAATTGTTTTTGCTGGTTGTGGAATACATTTTTTTAAAAAATAGATAGCCTCTTCAAACTTTTGAAGGCTTTAAATTGTAGATAAAAAAAACAAATATACGCAATAGAGGTAAATAAAACTCTATTCAATATGTTCACAATTACAAGATAGTAAAAACGTTTCCTTGATGTTGAGCATGATAGTCGTATATTGAACTCACAGGCCATAAGTACACGCCGTTTGTATTAAGAGACACTTGGTTAAATCAGAGCTACCACACCTTGGGAAATTTCCCAAGATCTTGGGAATTCACGACCCCCTTGGGATCTGGGGAATAATTTTGAAAATCAGGCAAAACCTTGGGAAATCTTAACTGGTGGGAAAGTTTTATTATATTTTTCGAAAAAACGCAACATTATGTGATAAAAAAATGAAGTGAAAATAAAGCAAAATAATTTTTAAAGTAACAAGGCAAAAAATTAATTGTTTTAGTTTTCTTTTCTGGTTTTATTTTTTAAATCCACTCATCAAATAAATTAAAACTCTTCTGATATTAAAGTTATTATTGGGAATTGTTACAAATTTAATAATTAAAAAAAAATTCAATTTTCTTTTTTTTTTTTTTAAATTGAAGATTTACAAATTACATCCAGGTTTTGGCTGTTTATTAAAAAAGGGGGGGGGGGTTAGGCTCGGAAACTTTATCATTAGTCATTAGGCTATTAGAATTAGCGACCATACGAAAAACAGTACCAGCCGAAGAGTGAACGATAGTGTTCAATCAAGGATCCATGCCATAGTAAAATTTGATTATTTCAATTACTTATACAATGTGTTCAAAATATAATGCATCTGTAAAAAAATCCAGCCTAATTTTCATCCAGTTGGCGTTGGAAAAAATATTTGTGGATTGAAACACAGGTAACTAAGATATTAAAAGTATAGGCCTACGTTGTATGATTATAAATGAACAATTCCTTTAAAAGTATTTTATTTAGTTGAAAAAATCGTTATAATGTAAATTTACAAGAAAAAAATAAAAATACTTATTGTTTTCATAATAATACCAATCCATTTTAACTAAAATTATTATTAATAAATTTTGCTTCATTGCTTTGCAAACCCCACTTCTGATCAACAGACACAATAAGAAAAATCATTTTTTTGATGAAGAACCGTTTGCCCTTGTAAAAGGAATTCTGTGTTGATTAGCCTTGTAAGCTTTGTTTCCAAGTGACTTCTATTACACATGTATTGTAGATGATATTTTTACCAGAGAATTCGGACGTAATATTTAGTAGCCCAACTCCAGTGGGTATTGATATTTTGAATTATAAATTATTCTTTTAAAAACAAATTGTTTGTTTCTCTTATGTGATAAACATTTTTAAAATGTCTTTTTCAATAAATTTCAGTCAATTAATGTACCATGTTTTTCAGGGGAATTAATTCAATCTATTATTACATTAATTACATAGAAAAGGAACGGTTGAGGCGACAACACTAGACACATTTGTGTCTATTGCCTCAAGCCTTCAAACCCCTAGTGCATGATTTCCTCATCAACACCAGTAACAGAAACATTGCAAATCCCATCTACATGCATAGGAGCCAAAATGATCAATAAATTGATCGTGGGCCCTTAAGATATAGAAGAAGAAGAAGAAAACACCTTTTTTTTAAAACTCTTATATATTTTTATGATCTTGTGAAATCTTGGGAAATTTGTTCACCAAATCTTGGGAAATTAAAAAAATGTGAGTGGCAGCAGTGGCAGCCCTGGGTTAAATATGTGAGATAAACCAACTTTTGATACCTAATGCCTAATAATAGAATAACTACGATTTCGAAGTCTGCTATAATGAACTGAACATTTACAGTCAAGTTATAAATAAATTTAACTGAATGCATTTTGTATGAGGTTATGGCGATGGTAAGCGTCGAAGTCTAAGGATTTTAATTTTCGATTAAGTTTAACAGGCGTAGACTGTAGAATAAGAAATTAAGAATAATTAAGGCTTAATTTAAAGGAGGCTCAACCCGGCAACGGGTCAACGAACTCAAGACTGTTAATATTATTATTTGTTTAAATTTTATTTAACACCAGAATTTATACTGTATTTTAACAGCACAATATATTAATTAATTATTACTATAGTGAACTTAATTATTATACTATACTATACAGTAACACAGTCGGCTTGGGAATAACCCTCAGCCTCAACCCATCTAATAGTAAATACTATACACTATCGACTATCACTATAATTTATAATGAAATACTAATAATAATTGTCAATAGGTATCGAATTATAAGTAGCCTATTATTTTATTTTTAAATTTTAATGCTACCCACAGATTTGGTTTAAAATTCTGTGGTGTTTATGAATTTAGTGGCTTCTATTGGACTGGACACTTTGCATCATGATGAAATAATTCTTTGGGACTTTGGCATTTATCTAGTTCAGTCAGCATATCACATTCATTTATATCATTATTTTCTTGTTACCTTAAATTATTCTCCAATCTAGACATCCTCATTTGAGTGTATCTTTGTTTTACAGATTTTTTAGGTAATTTAATTGATTTAAAAATCCCCATGCCCAAACGTTATTGAAACTTTGCAACTGTTCAAATCTCTCTGATAAAGAATTTATAACCATAACATCTGTATTTGGAGCCTCGCCAATGCATGCATTTTCAAACAGCCTTTTCTCATTCTTCTTCTTTTATTTCAAAAAATTAAAAATGGGCTCTACATCTAATTCTGTCTGTAGCTATTTTTTGTTGTTGCCAACTCTAGTGCATTTCCAAATCGATTTTCATGATAATCAATTAAATAATCATTGACTCTATATATTCTATTAATTAGTGAAACTAACGTAGATAGTTCCACTGAGGCATCCTGCATAGTTTTGCTGACAACATTTACCCTGCCTAAGATATCATACCAGACATTTATTAATTGAAAAAACATAATCTTCTATTTGTCATAATAGTGTTTCTGCCTCATGTCACACTGCAAGATCAGATGCAGACTTTTCTAAAAGTTCATAAAGTCTTCTTGAATTCCCGAAATTTCATATTTAATGGCTTTGACACGTTGACCAAATCTCAGCTGATTGTAATAATTTTAATATTTGTATACATGGTTAATAAATTACTAATATGTTACATTAAGAAATGGCGTCAGCGGGGCGAGTCTAAGACTCTTTTTGCCCCCCCCCCCCCCAAATTACCCCTCCCCGATCCGATGTATCGGGTCGCGGAGCGGCACGTTGGAGATTATTTCAATGAGAGATAATTAAATTATTTATTACAGAGTGGAATATATCATGGTTATAATCAATTTAATTTAGTATTTATTTATAATCTATTCATTAAACTAAAAAATCGAGGGAGAGTTTATTCACTCAAGGATGTTGAAAGTGTATTCAGGTGAATGTCAAATTTGTAGTTGCTGCCTCCTCAGCAACCGGTCTACAAACACCTATTACCGCCAATCAACCAATTTTGAGGTTTACCAAATAAGCAATATGCTGACAAACTTAACGCTGTCGCCTCTGCCTAATCAAAGTTGCTTTCACCGGAAAAGGGCGCCGTGGCAAAGATAAAAGAACTCAATGCATATACAAAGGAAGCGGCTGCCTGTGTCAGCAGCGACTTTTTCTGCCACTTCTTGTGGATGAACATACCATTTATGTAATGTGGCAAACATTTGGCAATAACAATTATTTTCCTTCCATGCCACCCACATGCATTGCTTTTTCATATTTTTTGAGATCACTGAAGGTACCCTGAGCACGTGGGCCCCCGGGCAACTGCTCGAGTTGTCAGTGCCTTGAGCTGGCCCTGAGTACAACCTATAATGGCTATACTAAATATTACTACTATAGTATCTATACACTAAAGCTAATAGTCTCTGAAAATTAAAAAAAAATATATTATCAGTGCCATAGTCTATAAGTGAAAGTTAAAGAAGCTAGAAGTAGAAAATAGAATGTTGACATCAATTACAATGAACAAGATACTGATGAGTGATGTTAATGACTAAATCTTCACTCAGGTCAGTTCAGTTCTAGACATGTGCAGCCTATCAAGGCCAAGTTACTATTATTATAGTTATAGAAAGAAACGTGAATGTATTTTATTTCTTTTTTTAGCATACTAGTGGAGTGATCATTATTAAGCGTTTTTATATTAAAAATTCCTTATTTACCAGATTTCATTAAACTACATTAAAGCACTTCAATAGTTAGTAGAGCAAGTATTTATTGTTCATGGTTTTAACTCAATATCGTTTATCTTTTTTTCCTTAAAACTAAAACAGCATGGCCTAGGTACAGACTACTATGTAAATATTGCCTGTAGTAGAAAATTCAGAAAGCTTCTGTGATAAATTTCCATTTTACAATGTAACTGACATGAGAATATTCCATTTCATGTTGCATCATTCATTCAGTGATTTTAGAGATAATATTATCTCACTTGATGTAAACACAGAAGTGATGGGTGCAAAGTCCATTTTACTCAGTGCAAAAAAAAAAAAAAAGGCCAAAGTACTAGTTCTACTTCTACCATTTCAAAATTAATTTGTCCCATTTTGCCTCTAGTCTATTTTATGTTCTCACCTAATTCAGCTTCACCTTTTACAGAGGAAAGGAACATGTTGAAATCAGTGAATGATGGCTTAAATTTTTAAAAACATACACTAATCATGTCTGTGATTTTGAAGGGTAATATTATTTTTATTATGACTACACAGTGACTGTGATTTGCTTGCTACAATGTTATTGCTTTTGGTTTCTGTCAAATTTGATAATGAATTTTTTCGCATGCATAAACATCACTCAGATAATATAATATTCAGATAATTTAAGAGTTAGTGATGAGTTCTTAACTGACATTTAAAACTGTTATTGACATGTTTGAGATCAATGAGATATGTTTCACTTTCATAGCAAATACAAAAAAAAAAATATGCAGGACCTCATGAACACAAGATTAGAAGGACAAAAACTAGTAAATCTTTTTATTTAAAACTCCTTTTTTTTTTTTCAGGTTTACCATTGGAGAATGTCATCATGACAAGTCTACAAAGTATAACAGGGAGGACAGTGTTGATGAGAGCAACTAGTTACTCATCTGGTTTGCAAATCACAAAGGTTACCAAAGTATGCCATCAGCGTCTTAGTCCTGCCAGCCGTCTGGTGCACACTGTCGGTAAAAGTGTTGACGCGCCAAGCCTCTTGATGGCTGATTCAGTGTCTCCAGAAAAATATGTTCAGTATAGCTCCATGGCAGACAATCAAAACTGGGGCCGCATAGTGACTCTAAGAGTGCCAAGCAAACACGATGAGAACAAAACGCTAGATTTTAAAGTATCTGTCCTGGACACCTACCCAGATGCTGATGACCGGACTCGACCCACAGTTGTAGCCGTTCACGGTTTGCCAGGAGGCGGTATAGACTTTCTGTCACTTGCATCAAAACTCCACGCTAAAGGCATTCGATTCGTAGCACCAACAAGTCTGGGTAAAGTTTTTTTGTAAACCTCAGTGGAAAAGATTCTAGTGTATGGGATAAGTAATATTCTTTGCCATGGCTGCCTAGCAAATTTCAGCTCCACTTCTCTTGTGGTTAAAGCCAGAACTTTAGAATAGTGTTCTCATGGTTTCATCATGTTTTCAAGATCTGCTGTGCATGACAGAAATAACTGTTTTGCTCTTGGTATCCTTTTAAGAGAGGGCCATCGTCTTACCCCCATTGCCTTACCCCTATGATTTTATCCACCCCTCACCCCATCATCTTACCCCCATGGTCTTGCCCCATCACCTTACCCCTTTGCCTTACCTTCATCGCCTCACCACCGTTGTCTTACTCCCATCGCCTTACTGCCATTTTCTTACCCCCATCACCTTAACCCCATCATCTTAACTTAGCCCATTAATCTTACTCCCATCATCTTACCCCCATCATCTTACCCCCATTATTTTTACCCCCATCATCGTACCCCCATCATCTTGCCCCATAGTCTTACCGCATTGTCTTACCCTAATCGTCTTACACCCCCAGGTATGGTAGAAAGTCCAGTTGAACTGAAGTATTTGGACGATGTTGACTTTTCCACAAAGGGTCGAACAAAAGTGCTGCGGCAGCTGCTTCAAGAAATGAACATTCATAAGTATTACTTTAAAGTAATCTCTTACATTATTTCATGGGACTTATGCATGCATTTTTAGGACTGATATGTTTCCATATGATTGTTTGTAAAATATTTTGATAACAGAAGTCCTCTTTAGAAATTCTAATTCTTTTATGTTATAATTATAATAATGTAATTCTTTTATGTTGAAAGGTTTTTTTCAGTAACAAAAAAAATGTTTTGTGTACCTGTAGACCTGAAATGTTATAATTTCTCTGCCAGCGTAGACCTTTTCATGGGGCATAGTGCCGGGGCATGGACGCTCTATGAAGTTGGTGCCTATTGGTCGAATTTCGGTGCCTTGTTATTTGTGAATCCCGGGGGAGCCAGTCCCAACAGGTAAAAATATTTGATTTTACATGTTCATCGCTCTTATGTTACAGTGGGTATGCCCCAATGTTACAGCAGGTGGGCCCATGAGAAATGTCACACTCCAATGGTCATCCACCATTTAGGAATTAACTAAGCTAATAAAATAAGATTAAAATCCCCAAAGGCTTCTAACGCAAGCTGTAATTCTGTTGCAACAGTATCAGGGTCAGTAATCAAACTCACATTAAATGAGTTATGTCTCTTAAATCAGACGTGATGGGTAAATGGAGGTGGGAGTTCCACTAATTTTTTTATCCCATGTAAAACAAATTGTCTGATTTGTTCCCCTTAGATAATATATTATATATTTTCAAAATTGTCAAGTTGACTTGAGTGAAATATTACATTAACAGTATTCATGAAAACAGTCCTCTCTTAATGGGTATGATTTATTATGTATGTATGCCTTTTTTTTTCTTTACTACTTATTTAGGGGAATACGGCCATACTTCCTAATGCAATTTATGGCTTTCTTGCTTCAGTGGTCACTAGGTAGATGGCTTATACTTCCAGTTATGGAAATTGGTTATAAATTTCAAGGTACCTTTGAAATTTATTCTTACATTAAGTATATTTAAGTTTACAAAAGTCTCTTACATTTATTTCAAATTTTTAACCCAGTTTTATTGCTTTTCAAAAAATAAAATGTTTTAAATAAGATAAAAAAAACAAAAGATTATTAACAAAAGAACAACACAAACTGAAAGGAAGTTGATGTTTTTGTTGCCTATATGTTGTTAAGTTCTTCTGGCTCTACAATGTTCCACTTCCAATTCTAATCTTAAATCCCCCATTCAGGGTTGTAACAGTAAAACTTTGTGTGTGCTATTTTAATGTTATGCAGAATGAGGGGAGAGAATAAGAAGAGCTAGATGTAATGGACTATGTTATGCAGCCATGTTGGGAAATGGTGTTATGGGTCTGTTAAGTGTGCGATATTTGTGAGCACAATAGTAAAGATAATTAATGAAACAGAAGTAAACATATATATATATAATATATATATATATATATGGATATTCTTCATTATCAGTGAAGTTATTTTTGTCATGGAAATACGTTACCTTCTTAGTGTAATAAAGGGCCAGCATTTGTTACTTCAAGTCGTCAAGTGACTTTACGATTTATTTCAATGACATTTGATGCACTGAGATGTGGCCGAAACAGTCACTCAGCTGTCAGTCATAGACTTGGTACTAACTTAGTTAACCATCACTACTGTATCACCAACACCAGGGTGAGCGGTTACAAGGGTAACTCTCAACCAGAGGATGATCACCATCACTCTCTGCATCCAATTTCAATCAATTCCACATCTCTCTGTCCAATGTTTTATTGTCATAGCTTGAAGCCAGCCTCAGCAAAAGTTTGACAAGTGTCTTATTATTTGATAGTCTGTCAACTAATTTGAGCAAAATTTTTCTAAGCTCTGCTTAATGCTTATCTTGGAGAGCTGACATTCGGTAAAAGACTAAGTCTGGATGTATTGTCATTAATGGATGTGTACGCACTTCTCGATGTGTACACACTTTTGGATGTACCAGGTTAAAATATCACAGGGAAAGTAGAATTAAAAAAGGGCTGAAAATTTGTTTGTGTCTTACAAATTGCTTGTGATCAGGGAAGTAAGTACCGTATATTTACATACATTTGAATTAAACCCAACCTATGTCATAGTGTGTAGGTTTTGGGGTTTGTCTCTAGGTTGCAGAGCTGAATATCTATGTTGTTGAGGTGAGCCTCTAGGTTGTAGATCTAGGTGTCTAGGTTTTAGATCTGTGTCTCTAGGTTGTAGAGCTGTGTCTCTAGGTTTTAGATCTGTGTCTCTAGGTTTTAGATCTGTGTCTCTAGGTTGAAGAGCTGTGTATCTAGGTTTTAGATCTGTGTCTCTAGGTTGTCAGGCTGAGATAGTTGGAAGCCAGGTCAGCCGATTGTCTGGCTGAAATAGTTGAAAGCCAGCTCAGCCGATTGTCAGGCTGAGATAGTTGAAAGCCAGCTCGGCAGATTTTCAGGCTGAGATAGTTGAAAGCGAGCTCAGCAGATTGTCAGGCTGAGATAGTTGAAAGCCAGCTCAGCAGATTGTAAGGCTTAGTTGAAAGCCAGCACAGCCGATTGTCAGGCTGAGATAGTTGAAATCCAGCTCATCAGATTGTCAGGCTGATATAGTTGAAACCCAGCTCAGCCGATTGTCAGGCTGAGGTAGATTGTCAGAGAATCAGGATAGTAGAGATTAAAGAGATGTGTTTTGAGTGTAGTTTTGAAAGCTGTGATGGTTGGTATATTGCGGATGTGTAATGGAAGAGAATTCCATTAATTGGGGGCTCAGAAAGAGAAAGATCGTTCACTGAATTTTTTTGTGCGAGTCTTGGGTACAGAAAGAATATATGCGTCTGCAGAGGAGCAAAGCTGTCAAAGGGGTGAATAGACGGAGAGAAGTTCGGTTTAATAGGAAGGGCAGGAATTTGAGAAAAAGTTGTGGCAATCCAAATGATGAAATATGAACATGGTGATTGGTGATACAGCAATTTTTATAAATGTATTTAAAACGAATAATTGTGATATTGGCTCAAAATGCCATGCGGTTATATTGGCACTAAATGTATCTTGAATGGGTTTTTTTGGCCAGGTTTTAAAGAAATTTTTGCTGGGAATGGTGACCATCTAGTGGCAACTCAGCAATACATCTCAAACGTACACTTTGAAAATGTGAGTGCCATCATGATATAGATAATAACAATGTGAAAAAACTTGGCTTTGTATATAGTTAATTTAATATTTGATTAAATTTAAAGTATTTACTAACTGTATAGCCTTATCTATATGGCAAAAATCCTCTGAGTGTATCTATGTATATTGAAATTATGAACTTTTTTATTGTTGATACAAAATTATTATTTTCTTAAATATTATTTTGAACTTAAATACATTTCTGATAGCATCTGTAAAGTTAATGGTTGCTATTTGAAATATCCTAGCCATTGTTACAGATGCTATCTCCAATTCTTGGTCAATTATTTTTTATACTGGTACTAACCAAATCCATTTGGATTGTTTTGTATTTTTTATATCGGTACTAACCACATCCATTTGGATTGTTCTGTATTTTTTATACCGGTACTAACCACATCCATCTGGATTGTTCTGCAGGTTGCAAAGAATGCTGCCGCCATACAAGCCAAAGCTGTCCCCATTGTCGTGATGTACTCCTTGAATGACAAGCTGATAGAGCCAAAAATTAGTGCAACATTAGTCAACCATCTTGGAATACCCGAGGCAAACACTGTCAGATTTTCAGCAGACAAGTTACCAGATAAAGACCCCTTTTTAGGTAATTGGCGTCTTAAGTAGTCTTACTTTTGTTGCGGTAACTAATGTACCATTTTATTTTATACCCTATTTATGACAATACATCCAGTCTGTCTTCTCTTAACCCCTCCCTCCATAACAATACATCCAGTCTGTCTTCTCTTAACCCCTCCCTCTAATGACAAAACATCCAATCTGTCTTCTCTTAACCCCTCCCTCCATAACAATACATCCAATCTGTCTTCTCTTAACCCCTCCCTCCATAACAATACATCCAGTCTATCTTCTCCTTAACTCCTCCCTCTATTCCAGAACATCCAGTCTGTCTTCTTAACCTCTCAGTCTATTACAATACTTGTACATCCAGTCTATCTTCTCCTTAACTCTTCCCTCTATTCCAAAACATCCAGTCTGTCCTCTTAACCTCTCAGTCTTTTACAACACATCCAATCTATCTTCTCCTTCAAGTTCAACCCCTTAAAAAAAACTATAGCCAGAGTCAGCAAGAAGAATGTATGCACACTTCTTGATGTATACACACTTCTGGATGTATACACACTTCTGGATGATAAAAACTTGTAGACATAATTTAATGCTAAATTTATTTTAACGCTCACCGATGACAGAAGTGGACAGTCATAATGTGTTCAGTCAGGGAACTCAATGACATCTCTTTTGGACCTCAACGATAGCCTCAAATTTTATAACAGCACTTTAAAATGTTTTATTTTTCTCAAAAGACAACTCTTCCTTTATCAATTTGTTGTTGTTTATGTGAAAAATTTGATATTGCAACCATAAAGACAGTTTTCATTGTATCCCTTGTGTATTAATCTAAATAAGTTAAATTTTAAAATATTAATTCATCCTCCCTCCAGAATTGTGCATGCTGTATTCTCCTAGGGTGAAATGGGCCTTCAGTTTTTGCCAGTGCTAAAATTCTATGAAGTTAATTATCAACCTTATACCTATTTTATGATCATCTCTGGACACTAATTGATGCCAATTATTTGATTCCTCATCAACAGTGCCAGAAGGCTGGCTGTGCCGTTGTTTGATATTTGAGAGAGGCGGCCACGTCGCCCACCTGGCGCACGAAGAGCAGCTGATTGACCAAATAGATGACCTACTGAATTACGCAGCAGCAAAGAAGCAAAATGTCTTATGAGGACATCCATCCTTTAGCCGCCTACTTTAATTTTTTTTTTTTTTTTTTTTTTTTTTTTTTTTTTTTTTTTTTTTTTTACAATGAGAATAGTTATACCTCAAGTGTTATGTGTTTGCGCCAAATATTTGTGGTTTGCAGTATGTCCATCTATGTCTGGTTGTTACTGAAGTACTTGACTGATAGATGCAGCATGGGTGGGTTGATAAATGTCAAGTAAAACTACAACACCAAGTTAAAAATATTGAAAGAGTAGTTTATCTACTTTTATATCAGGTCACAATAGTAGACCAGGCTTGACTTATACATGAATAATGATAGTTTCCTCAGCGGACTAATTTGTGCTAAAAGGACTTTTCTCTCTGTTAAAATACACTACAGGCCCAGGAACATCAAGCCCTCGATGTGGACATCTCTCGAATGATTCCCTCTCGATCTCTCTCTAAGTCTAAGCCACAGTGTACATACCCGCTCATTTTGAAACTCACGAAACACTCAAATAGCTTTTTAAAGGTGGACCCAAACATCCTTGGACAATGGTCTTGCCTTGCGTGTAATTTAAACTACTCCCTTAACCTATTTATTAAGCATGCCTTTCAACCAATGTGGGCAGACACAGTGGGCAGAAACAGTGGGCAGACGCAGTGGGCAGACACAGGCCACACTTCCTTGAGCCATATTTTTTTAATTCTATTTAATTACAGAAGCTCCCTTGCCCTATTTAATAATAAATCATTCACTCGTGATACCATGACCTTGACATTCTACCACCTTGGGGGGGGGGGGTCATTTTAAAATCATGGAGTTTCCTCACAGCTGCTAACAAGGGGAATTTTTTTAATTTAAAATGATGTATGTCTTTTTACACATAGGGAGTGGCCAACACCTGCCACCCCACCCACCCATGCCAGGTGATGAGATTTTATTTATCATTTAAATGCACTGGCTTTATTTATTGTAAATTGTTCTTTCTAATCTTTATGAAAATGTGTATCAACTTCTGTGATAGATTTACACAAAATACATTGGCATAAAATGTGTGCAATGAGTTGGTGTGTTTGGTCTGTCTAATATGTGTGTTTGGTCTGTCTTACGTTTTCTGCCCTGTATTTTTGTTTGGTCTGTCCTGTGTGTTTGTTTGGTCTGTCTTATGTTTGTTTAGTCTGTCTTATAACATGTTTCATTGGTCTGTCTTATATGTTCGTTTGCTCTGTCTTATGTTTGTTTGGTCTGTCTTATTTGTTTTGTAGAGTTGTGTTTTGCAATTGCTGGACATCAAAACCAGAAACTCGTTTAATGTATTCTAATTTTTGTCACTCTCATCTTATCAAGTGAATTGTTTCCGCATTGTCACTGCGAGTACCGGTACCATAAATAAAGAGAGGTAATTATTGTAACTTGGTGAATTTTTTCACTCAATTTCAAGCTGCTTCCCCTTAAATAAATAGATTATGTTTCCTGTGGTAAATGGAGGAGCTAGTTCCTTATGTCTGGTGACATGAACCCCACGCTGTTGTCGCTCGCCAAGTTGTTTTTTTTTTTTCTTTCACCGTTTTGTCCTAGGCGAGGGAGAGTGAGGATTCGTTTAGCCGTTGGGACTTACTGCTGCTGCAACACCTGGTTTTTTTTTTTTTTAAGGGGGTTGGGGGCATCCACGACAAATTATCCGGACACTCGGAGGAACCTCTTGTCTCATGCCTCATCGGTGGAATAATCATAGGCAGCGGATTCTATTTATAGGGATATGTCTCCCGAGTATTCTGTACTGTTGTTTTTTGTTTTGTTTTTTTTAAAAGAAAATTGACAGGCTGCGCGACTTCCTGCCCGTCGCGTGCTTGTGAAGTTGCGGGGCGTGTGTAGTTTGGAGAGTAGGTAAACGGTATGACAGTGACTCGGTGTGCCACACGCGGGCCATCAAGAGTGACATGTAGCTAGTGATGCGTGGACAGGTGTGTAATGCCGTGGAGGACTTAACTGCTTCCTCTTGGGGAAGGTCATTCATGTGGGATTGGATTTTACCTGATTCAACTTTATACAAAATATGTAACAGTATTTTAAGTGAATGTATAGAAGATGTGTGTTGGGGCATCAGCAGAACTGTGACTGTGATTATGGAGAAACCAAATAGCCTACTCTTAGTACTACGTAGACGTACGTAATGTGGTGTTATAATTGTAGGGTGTTTTGTAAAGTGTAAGTAGGACCTGCAGTTGTTTACAAAATTAGAATTCTATTTTTTAAAAAAAAACAAGTTTTGCATAGCCGTTAAGCCTAATACTAATTGATATTATATTAACTATTAACATTTTGGCCAGTTCTCTCGATGACTCAAAAAGCTAATAATATAAATATGCTACGTTGTTACTCCTACTAAAGTTGATTTAGTTTTTTGTGTGAGAATCATCGAAATGTGCGTTAGCTATTGATTAAGAAAAACAAAACAATTTAGCCTAATCATGAGTGTCAACATCCTTTGCCTTTACATTACAACGATGTACAATTTTATCCTAGGATTCTAATCAAAAATAAAACACATTAATTTGCTTTGGATTAAACACTTTCAAAATACGAAGCACTTTATCTCATGATCCAGTTAGATGTAACATTTCTTTTCCAGACATATAATTTTAACCCTTTCTATCTAACCATTTTCTGTGTCGCCTGCTATGCGGGTAGATTTCAAGTAGTCATTCATGTCATGTGAATTCTGGCCTAGCTTGATTACGAATGTCCTGATTTATTTCAGTTTTTATAATCAAATTTAGGTTGGTTGGAACAGAATCGTGAGTGGAAACGAGTGCAGTAGTTTTATTATTAGCAATTCATTGTGTTTAAATTTAAAAGTAAGGTGAAAATTATCTGATTATTTTCAAGACAGCTGATTGGATTAAATTAATTGATTAAGGGTGGAAAAATTATTATTTCCAAATTTGTGAAAGATGTGCATTGGATATGTGATACATACCAACTGTATCGCCAAGGATTAAATTTGATCAAGATTTGAGTACCAGCCATGAGTTTATGGAGCCCAAGTCATGTTCAGTTTACAGGTATGTACAAGATATGCAAGGGTCAGGGGTGGTTCAATTAACTGGGATAAAAATAAGTTGTTTTTTTTTTAAATTGTATTTATTATATTGGATTTTTTTTTAAAATATGCTTTATTATGCATGCCCTTCTTTCTATTCCTTACGCTTAAAGTCATTGCATCATCGTTGTTTTGTTGTTGTTGTTTTTTTTTGTTTTTTTTTTGGGGGGGGGGTTGAAGAGATTACCATCGAACCAAACTCTTGTCACTTGTGTTAATTAATTAGGTTTATATTTATAGACATGCCTATTCTCTGAAACCAGTCGTCTATAAGTTTCCGTGAAATGTTAATGTCTCAGCTTATTTAGTGCATTGACTTTAACTTAATTACTTTTGAAATACATATTCAAAGAAACAATAAAGTTAGCATTAACAAGCGCCCACTCCCCCACCTTCAGCCCCGTGTCCCCGTTGAATGGGCAAGCAGATCGACACACATAGTGTGACATACTATGTTATGAATAGGGCCACTGTGCGATGTCACGCAGAGAGCCGATATTCCCCGTTGGATCATTTATCACACTCGAGTTTGACTCTTTGAAAACAGAGTATTGACCTAAAGGTGACGGCTGCTTTCATACATACCTAGTCCACTTGTCTCCTAGTGGATGTGTCTGAGGTTCTTGTTTTAACATGGGATTCTAGCGGTGCTGTGACACTGTGAGTTGCAGTCGACGTAGCCGCTACAACATTCATTCATTGATAGTATACAACATATTGGTTCCTCCCACAGAGTCTCCTTCTGCTCCTCTCCTACATGACCTGCAATGCTAAGATCTCCAAATAACGTTAGGTGCAGTAGCGACATTGGGGGGGGGGGTGAAAAAAGTCGGTTTCCATTTAAATTCATGTTGATAAATGTTTCCCCGGACCAACAAATTGGACCTGTGACTTCGATAGACTGCGAAAGTTGGTCTATAACTTTTGCTCCTCTCCTACATGACCTGCAATGCTAAGGTCTCCAAATAACGTTAGGTGCAGTAGCGACATTGGGGGGGGGGGTGACAAAAGTCGGTTTCCATTTAAATTCATGCTGATAAATGGTTCACCGGACCAACAAATTGGACCTGTGACTTCGATAGACTGCTAAATGTGGTCTATGACTTCGATAGACTGCTAAATGTGGTCTATGACTTCGATAGACTGCTAAATGTGGTCTATGACTTCGATAGACTGCTGAATGTGGTCTATGACTTCGATAGACTGCTAAATCTGGTCTATGACTTCGATAGACTGCTAAATCTGGTCTATGACTTCGATAGACTGGTAAATGTGGTCTATGACTTCGATAGACTGCTAAATGTGGTCTATGACTTCGAGAGATTGTTAAATGAACCCATGCCCATGGCTTCGATGGACTTCCAAAGAAGAGGTCAAGTGTCTTCGTCAGCTTCCAAAGGGGATCCATGTAATACTTTTGAATCTCAAAAACGCTTTTTATCAGTAGGCCTACATGCCCAGCTTTTCCGCGGCCCTCTATCCTGTCAATACACCACTGGATGGCTATGTGACAGCCCCCCAACCCTGTCAGTACGTTACTGGATGGCTATGTGAAAGCCCCCTCCCCTCCTCCCAACCCTGTCAGTTCGCTACCGGATGGCCGTGTGACAGCCCCCACAACCCTGTCAGTACCCTGCTGGTGGCTATGTGGTTGCTAAATGTCAGTTGACCGTAGACTATAGATAGGGTGACCAAATCATGAACTAGAAAAAACGGGACACCCAAGGAGGGTTGGGGGGAGGGGGATACCCTTCAGCTGAAGAGGGGTCCGGAAACTTTTTATTGAAATATGCCCATTTTAATTATTTTGAGACCTAGAAATCTTTTTAAATTTACCTTCACTTTTTTAATTTAATTTAAACTCTGAGGCATATCATAAACGAAAACAATAATTTTGCAGTGAATACTTATTTATTCATACATATAAGATCTATTGGCAGGGACACTGTCGTTTACGCAGCGTCGGCAGAGTGGTGGAGGGGGAACAGTGCAGCCATCACGCGAGACCACATCACTACTGGCACTGGCTACACAGCTAGCCAAAATATTACTTGAAGTTATATTATAAATTGTAGGAAGTTTTAGTGATTTGAAAATGTGTTTGATTTTAGAAACCGGACATTTAGGTGTCCCAATAGACTTTTTTTGGGACATCGTGTACGATCGTGAAAAAACGGGACAATCCCGTTTTTACGGGACGTTTGGTCACCGTACCGTAGACCGATCCGGTCAGCAGCCCATAGATGATAAGGGTGAACTGGTGATTGACACTCGCCCTGGGTCTCTACATCCGCCATGTTTGTCTTGGGAGTGTGACAGCTATCTGACCTGGTTGTGATGGTACGTCTGTGCCAAGTTATGAAGGAATGTACACTACGCCCCCCCATTCCCCCCCACCCCAATATCCCAAATATCCCACCTTCCTGCTATATGGAACATTTAAGAAAGTCTCTCTCTCTCTCTCTCTCTCTCTCTCTCTCTCTCTGCTCAGTTTAATGGCCGTGTACAAAGTTTGGTTTAAAAATTATGTCATAAAAAATGTCTGCAGTAGTGAGGGTTTGTTTTATTTGATAATTTATGTCCAAGTTCACCTCAACGTTATTGTCATGGTGTGGTCTGCAAAGAGTAATTGATTTGTATTCTCTATATAAGTTATGTTAATGTACACATTATGTTGATGTGTCAGTGTAGGCATTATGTTAATGTGTCAGTATGTCGGTGTGGGCATCACAATGAACACCGCGGCAGATTCGGAAATATCCGTTCTGTCCGCATCAATGTCCCGTAGGCGTGGCGCTTTGAGCGTTCAGATTAATTACCATCTTACCATAAAGTAGTACTGTACAGGCCTATGGTATGCCTACTAATATTACACACCCAGGCCTAGTGTAGGCCTACTACACACCCAGGCTGTGACTCCACGGCAATCACAACACATCTGTGACCCAACCCATGCTTCAGCTAACACATATGTGACACAAGTGGTGCAATTAGTATAATCCTTGTTAATACCGCCCCTCCCCTGTTTGCACCCCTCCCCCCCCCCGGGGCCAAATCTCCAAAGCCATGCTACCAGACCTTGGGAAATTTCCTTGAGATCTGGGAAATTTATGACCCACCTTGGAAACTGGGGAATAATTTTAAAAATCTGGAGAACCTTGGAAAGTTTGATTTGTGACGGGGAAATAACAAGGGTTGGGGAAACCCAAACTGTCGTGCCGGCACCCTTCGAGGTGCGAGAAAGCATTTCAGGGCGTGCTATGGAAATAGAACACAGGACACGTGAGCTCTTATATTGCGATCCGGTTAAATTGATGAAAATATTTTAAAACATTTCTTCATGAACATATTTTCCTAAAGGTATTAAGTCACACGTTTAGTTTCCAAGTGCTACAGTTCTCTTTGTACTTCACTAAAGTTTCCAAGTGCTACAGTTCTCTTTGTACTTCACTAAAGTTTCCAAGTGCTACAGTTCTCTTTGTACTTCACTAAAGTTTCCAAATGCTACAGTTCTCTTTGTACTTCACTAAAGTTTCCAAGTGCTACAGTTCTCTTTGTACTTCACTAAAGTTTCCAAGTGCTACAGTTCTCTTTGTACTTCACTAAAGTTTCCAAGTGCTACAGTTCTCTTTGTACTTCACACAAAAAATAATAATATTTCACTGAATCAGCAGTCCATTATTTTCACATATTACTTGTGAAAGCTGGTGTCACTTAGTCAAATAATTCGAAGGGTTACGAGAGTAGTCAGTTAATACGTAGGGTGTACGAGAGTAGTCAGTTAATACGTAGGGTTGCGAGAGTAGTCAGTTAATACGTAGGGTTGCGAGAGTAGTCAGTTAATACGTAGGATGTACGAGAGTAGTCAGTTAATACGTAGCGTTGCGAGAGTAGTCAGTTAATACGTAGGGTGTACGAGAGTAGTCAGTTAATACGTAGGGTTGCGAGAGTAGTCAGTTAATACGTAGGGTGTACGAGAGTAGTCAGTTAATTCGTAGGGTGGTGCAAGGTAGTCAAACAACTCGTAGTGGTATGAATTATAGAAAAGGTTGGGAATACTGATTAATGTCCTTCAACAGAGCTTCCAAACCTTGGGAAATTTTCCCCAGGTAATGCTCCCAATACGAATCTCCTTGGGAACTGGGGAATATTATTAAAATTGAGAGTGAAAAAAAAAACAAGAGGGGAAAAAAGGAGTTGTTTTTAACTGTTCCTGGAATATGGAAAATGGTTTTAACTTTCAATCACCCCCTGATCACATTACAAGGTAACGGACAGAGGCGTAGAGAGAGTGTTTGGCGCCCGGGGATAGGATTCATTTTAAAGCGCACCCAATACTTTTTTCAACTCTCAAGCCCATTATTTTCATCTATAAAATAATATCAAAGCACAGTTTGGCGCCCGGGGACATCTGCCCCCCCCCTATTTTCGCTACGCCATTGGTTACGGCTGGGTAGTTCGTTCACGTGGTGGTAATCCTAACACAAAGATGAAGAGTTTTTTTTGTTTTTTTTTTTTTTACCGAATAGCGAAATCTTGCTACTAAAGATACGTTTACAGTAGCTGTAAAAAAATAGTTTTGAGGCAATCCATTGAGGGAGCAATTAGGCGCAGCGGATATCGAATCCCTACTTTTAAGTGATAACACAAAGATGAAGAGTTTTTTTTGTTTTTTTTTTTTTTACCGAATAGCGAAATCTTGCTACTAAAGATACGTTTACAGTAGCTGTAAAAAAATAGTTTTGAGGCAATCCATTGAGTGAGCATCTAGGCGCAGCGGATATCGAATCCCTACTTTTAAGTGAATTTTCATAAATAGTCAGAGCCGTGTGTGGGGGCGGGGGGAGGTGGCGAAGGGGGAATTCGCCCCGGCCACAAGTATCGGAAAGGTGTTGGGGGGGGGGGGACCTCTTAAGACAGGACCTAAATAAAAATGATAAAATTCCACGTACTACACAAAGAAAAGGGGGCGCCAAAATCTCAATTTTACTTGTCCGCCTAGGGGGACCCCTTTTTTTTTTTTTATATATATCTTTAAGGGGCGACATTTTCAGGCTTTGTCCCGGGCGCCATGCTTTCCCTCGGCTCAGCCCCTGTTAACAATAAACACTGATTGGCGGAAACGTTGGTTGGTCGATCCCCGAAACCAGAATTTTTTTTTTTTTTTAAATTGAAAAGGGTATGGAACAATACAGAAACAAACAACAATAAGATGGAACAAGCCAGACATAATAACAAAAAAACAAAATCATTTCATGAGCAGTGGTGTCTGTATGTCTAGCCATGGGACTTTATTTTTTTTTGGCAAGCCCAGGAACGTTTGAATATTTACTCATGAAAGTCTTATTATGAGTTTTATACTCTGAAACACGCGAAATCAATTATTGGGTTTGAAATCGCGTGCGCGTCGTTGCTTTTTAGAGGAATATATTTTTTTGGCATCTTCATCAACTTTTCCCGCGGCCCTGTGCTTTTCAAATGGGAGCACTTATTCGGTGCACTTTTCGTGCCCTTATTTGGTGCACTTATATTTGCGAGTTTAGTTTAGCCAGCTCAAAGAGGACAACCAATTCATAGGAAACGTCACATGGGCGCCCGCAGAAAACTTTCTAGGGGAAAGGCAAAAAAAAATCAATTAACTTTCCAGGGGGGGGGGGGCAAAATTTTTTTAGTAATGTTTTAATTTAGTTTTCATTTACTGTAGCGTATTTGTATGGTTAACGAACGCACAGGACATCAGCTTAGTTACTTTCTCTTTTTTTTCTCTTTATTTTAATAAATTTTTTGTCTAAAAATTTTTTATCCAATCAAGCCGGGGGGGGGGGGCAAGTGCCCCACCTTGCCACTACGTGCGGGCGCCCATGGGCTAGGGTAAGACTACGGGCTTGAACCAATGTTCCCTTTAAGCAGCGCGGCCGCGCAACCAACTCACAGACGCGGCGCAGCAGTTTTGAGTATCCGCGCAGCAAATTTCCATGTAAGTGTGTGTTTGTGTTTGTGGGCTGTAAAATTTTGCACACAAAAAAATTGATGCTGTAAAACTTTGCACACAACTGCATGATTTTGCACACAAACCAAGGAACGTTAGAGGGAACATTGGAGTGAACCCAAACTGTAAAACCAATGCGGGAAGCTAGGGTAAGACTGCAGGAGTAAGATTAGAGCAAGACTACGGGAGTAAGGTTAGGGCTAGGGTAAGACTACGGGAGTAAGGTTAGGGCTAGGGTAAGACTACGGGAGTAAGGTTAGGGCTAGGGTAAGACTACG